>JAIPMN010000288.1:0-40711 GCA_020650975.1 Apostichopus californicus
AGATATAGGAAATATAGACTCTTAGCTACAACTTGGTACCAAATTTGAGTTTGTAAGGTACATTTTGAAATTTGATGGCCAGGTTGACGTTTCCGCGGAATTGCCCACAAGAGGATGGTGATTACGGAAGGGACATGGCCATACACACATACAAGCAATTGCCAGATGCTAGAGCGAGGTATATATGGTAATGCATATAAGGTAAAATATGAGGTGAGGGAGAACGCACTGTGAATTTACCTGTCTCCATCCAATCAACATCTGCACTTCCCTAGCTACCTAAACTACCAAGACTGGAATGTTTGAGCACTTACTCTTCCTTTGCTAAATCTATCATTTGAAACTATGCGATTTTCACGCGATTCTCGTCCGAGGAGTTATTCACGTTGTTACATCTTTGTGTTCTTGGAGTTTTCAACATCCGCAACATTGGTAAGTGCTGAGGATCGAGCGAAGTCAATCAATTGTCCTGCTCGACGAGAACTAGATTTAAATAGTACTTGAACCATATCGTCAACTATTGTTCGCAGACATGTCTTGCCTCTTACTGTGTACAGTATGTATGTGTAGGAAGATAAGATAAAATGGACTCAAACAGGGAAACACACAAACATTGACTCAGGACTAAAACACAGATCAATTCCAATCTTCTTATTGCAGGGAGTATCTTGTGAATGTCAATGACCTGGTTATCCTGACTAAGACATGTTTTACTTTTAGTGTAAAAATGAAAGGGGGGGGGAGGAATTGAAGTCGGTTATTGTCGGGCATGCTGTCAGGAACCGAAAGTGGGAGGAGTTGAGGGGAGAAAGGTGGGAAATTATGCACCTCTTGGAGAACAAATTTATAAAGAAAGAAAGAAGACAATTGTTACATCGTGGACTCATGCAGGTCAAAACATTGAATAATTTGTGGCACACAAACAAATCCCAAATTTCCTAATTTTTCTTTGCTAGAATAAAAGCAAGTGAGTATTTTATGAAGTATCCCTTCCTCTCCTTCCCCCCCCCCCCACTGCTCTAATTCCCTCTTCCCCCCTCCCCTACACAATAATGAATATTTATATCTCATATAACATACTGTACAAGCGCGCATGCACATTGGGTAATACATCTGTGCGTGACTAACAGTAAATCCCCGTTCTGAAAAGAGTCCATCTTAAAGGACAGAGAATTGAACCAGTTAATTTGATCCATTCATGACCTACTAAAATGCTGGTACCTGAACCGACAAGTGTTGTCGCCGCCGCTCTGTAAAACAAAATCGCGAAAGAAGAAAATATAACGTAAGAAAGGGGGGAAAAGAAACCTTCCGAGCTTTCTATAGATCAAAAAGGAAGAAGGATCTTAATATGACATCATGGTTTAATGTCAATTTAAGAGGCCCGTTTGAATAGCATGTACTTACATGAACCTAAATTTGGTATGTATCTAGGCCAACTTATCTCCATCGCTGCTTCCAACGTTCTAGTCTGTCTTTTCTTATCTGGTTTGAAATTGACCAATCACTTTATTCTTCCCATCTATGTGTCATTTTGATGGTGAATGGGCACCATCAACCTACAATATCAGAACTATGAGACATAGACGACAATCAGCTTAAGATCAGATCTAGTAGTACCAAGGGATTTCAACTTCCTCATTAAATTTAACAAAAGAAAAAAATCAGCAAAATTTTCTTGCGCTCAACTCGTTCCCGAAGATGGAAACCAGCAGCTTGTACACTTAGTATGTATGTTCAATATAATGTCCATATATAGAGAATGCTTTAGAAGCTTGTAAGTTGTAAGTTATGAGCTCATGGTTCTTATAGTAAACTGAAAGAAATAAACAATTCCAGACAGAAAACCTAAACTGTGAAAATTGTAACATTTGATAGACAAATTTAAATAGGAATTGAAGAGTCAATGTTTATATGATGTCTCTAACATTATCTGTTGGCCAAAGTTTTTGGAAACTGTCAGAAATTTAATTGTTCTCATTATATTTTTCCAGGTCCGTAAAACATCTATTATAGTACAAGGAATATGGATCACTGAAAAAAGGGGATATAAACTTTGAGATGAACTTACTAGGCTGACAAATTCAACTGTCCAATTGCAGGTATTCTTCGTCTGTCCATATTATGCATTCTACCAATTCAACCCTCACCCAATCCATCAGACCTCCCTCTCCATCTCAAGACCTTCCCCCGCCCTCCCCCTCCATCCCCCAGATCCACCCAACCTAAATAAAAATGATTATGAAATTTGATCTCATCAACTATCAGCATACATGTAAATCCATCAAATTCACCTCAAAGTTACCACATTTTTTAAACGTTGGGGAAAAAAAGGCCGGGGGAGGTGATTACCACCCCCGGCTTTCTATTCTCCAACCTCGTTCAAACAATTTTTCTCAACTTATTTTGAATCGTTCTATTTTCCAGCAGCACAGACGACGAAGCATGACCTTTCAAGATTACTTTTCCTCTCAAAAAGGCTCTTCCATCATCCAGCATAAAAAGCTCCCCTTGGGCCATAATCTATATTTGCTGTATTTTAGATTATCCCATCAAAAAGTTCAGACACGCCAACATGCCACAATGTCTTATTCTGCTCCTCTCCGTATGCTTGCTTCCTCTCTGTTTATTAACTTCCTCCCGCCGAAGGAATTCCAAAGGGCAGATAACTGGCTTCCCCCCTAACCCCTTCCAAATCCTACTGATGAACATGTTGTTTTGCGAGATGGTTTATGCCTCGTGTGTCGTTCCATTAAAATCAATAGCCCTTTTGGGAAAACTGGCAAAAAAACCTGCGTCTTCATTAGCCAACTTGTCCCATTTCCAAATCTAAAAGGATTGTGTTTTTTTTCGCTCTCTCTCTCTCTCTCCCTTCTCCCTTCTTCCTTTTTTTTTCTTTTATTCTCTTTTCTCCGGTTGGGCTGATGAATATTCCGACCGTTGGATTCGCTTGCGTAAGTGTCATCCGATTCGACCAGAATAAAGAGAGACGGCTTTAAACGGATCGGATAAGAAAGGGGGATACTTTGACCCGCTGACAAGTGGGAGTGACAGTCGATCATCAGCTGACGAGAATCGAATCGGAGAGAGAAATGACAAGGGTTCTCAGAGACGGTGAGAGCAAAAAGCCCTTCAAGACGACAAAATACTGACACCTTTTGGTAAGTTGTTATTGGTGACTGACCTGCCAGTCTTTGATTCCTGGCCGTACGATTCAAGTATGCGAGATGGTTTTATTTCCGAAGCAAGAAATATTCTTATAATTCATGCCAGCTCATTCTTCCCAAAGTATAAATGACAATTTTACATAACAGTGTTTAAGTTTCAAATGTCAAATTAATTGACGTGCATGAAATTTCAGCATATTCTTTTCCCTTTTACGTCTTACTGGTGCATTGTGGGAGGCCAGAAAAGAAACGTGTAGGGGTACAAAATCTGATGTGAAAAAAAGTGAGAAAAAAAAGTTAACTTTGATCAAATTTTGATCGATCTGATCATTTTTTCCGCATCGAGATCAATTTTTATAATTTCACCTACAACCTAATTTCGGAGTGAAAAATTCACAGGTGGATTGAAACAAATTTTCTAAATTTCCAAACCCGCTTGTAGCATTTAGAATGTAATATAAAATTATGCATTCATTTCCTATCATTTTTTTCCAGGAACAGGAAAATATTCCCAATATGGACCCCAGAGCCCTCCATCCTCTTTCTGTAATTACATTTCTAGACTTGCAGCACAAGTTGGCAAAGTTTTGGTGATGTACAGACTTATAACTCCTCGTGGCCGTACGAAACGTCTGTGCTCACTCAGCTGACAGGAGTCGATCACAAAATTAAATTTAACGCGGCGGAAATATCCAATCTAATATTCACGAGATTTTTTACCCTTTTTTGGATTTTCTTTTGGACAATGATGAAACGAGGAGAAAGAAAAAATTAAATGTATTCACCCCAAAGCGTTTCCTCTCTCTATCTATCTCTCTCTCTTTTCAGAACCATGTCGTTCACTATGTCTGGCTAGTCGCATAATAATTTGGATCACATTTTGTTTTGAACATTCTTTCCTCTCTGTATGTATCAAGAATTTGTTTGTTTCCAGCTTTTGGACTCTAGGTTATATAGAGGTTAAAAATATACAACAAGGATTATAAAGAACTGAGAGGTGATGGGGTGGGTTGTCAGTTGGGGGTGGGTTGTCAGTTGGGGGTAGGTGGCAGTTGGGGTGAGTGGCAGTTGGGGGTGGGGAAGATAGAAATTTATACTTGTGACTCATCGCTGCTGTTGTACTTCTACAAAGGAGCAAATTTTTTTTTGTCTAACTTGTATTCTTTAAAACAGAAATGTTAAATACACGTCAAATATTAAAGGAAACAAACCAGTGTTGCCAAAATATGGCCAGTTTAATATTTTTAAATTATGCCCCACCCACTCATTAATATGCATGAATTACGGGACTTCTAAAAACAATAGAGCACATACAGTATCTACAGCCTATTGGCTATCAGTGCAAAATGTATATGGCATGCGTGCATGAATCCACAAGCATTCACATTACGACTGAGGAACCCATTGTGTTTTCCATTGTTTGAAACTCTGTACCCTAACCTAAACAATATCCCTTAATAACAGAATTCATCTGAGGACTTGCTGATTCTTTTCAAATGACATTTGAGGACTTGCAATTCCTCCTTTGTTCAAGTCATTAGTCTGAATGCAAAACAAGTGCACAAACACACACACAAAATGTTTGTACACACATCCCATATTGACTGCAAACTGCATACATTCTTGATCAATTCTAATACTGTACATCGGAACACAAAATATAAAATGTGTGTAAACATATATGGGAAAGTACATGGTGTGTACAGGCATTAGTGAGGAGTGAAGTACATCCATTCTGTATTCATATAATTTTGTCCTCTAGGATTAAGAATCAACATAATACTACTTGGATGTAGTTATACTGAAGCCCTTTCTCCTCTAATCCAGAGAGTGCTAAACCCACCCTGCACCCTCCTCCCCCCCCCCTCAACACACCTGCATATTACCTATGTGACAGTGCAATCCTATTGTCAAACATAAAACTACCCATTCAGGGGGTATAATCCTATCAACCCATACAGTATGTCAAGAGCCTCAACTAATCTTTTGTCAGTAAAGAGGGGGACTAGAGGGGACAAAAGAGAGAAGTTAGAGGTGGATAAAGACAAGTGTTTGATTGACACAATACAGTGTTTGTTGTACACAAAGTTACAAACTTTTCTGTACTTAATACAGTGTGTAATGGACAAGAGCTTAGCGCACACAGTGTTCAGTAGCCCCCTATATTTGGTTTATTATCCAATTTGATATTATTTTATTTGTTGTTATTTTATTTTATTTACTGTTATTTTATTGTTATTATTTTATTGTCCAATTTCAGATAACTTGGTACTAACACATTCAATACTTTTTTTTAGATTATTTTTTATGCATCTCCCAAATGCTATTTGACTGCTGAAGTCCCATAACAATGTAGTATAGCATCTAAACTATAAATTTTCATCTCAAAAATAGTGAAGTAATTTAATTTTGAAAAATTTCCAAGTTGGCATTAATTTCACGTGAGATTAATACTTATTAGCCAAAAGTGTCTGCTACGTGATTGAGGGAATGCTGAAATCCAAATGGAATGGTTAATTTTAAACTTATGCTCACCTACAACCTGTTATTCTGTGATCTTACAGGAAAATATGTGCAGTACTGCATATATGCAACATTATATCATAATATATTTATATGCAGCATAGCACCAATTATCTCCACCAGGCCATTAACTAACTGGTTAATAATTATTCCATAGGATGCTAGCATACACTCAAGCACACTGTCCTTGCCGATCAGATTTTTTCATTCATTCCTTGTTTTAATATGTCTACTGATTTTTCTTTCAATCCGAATAGGAACTGGGTCTTAGCAAACAGGGAATTCCCCTATGGGACCATCTTATGCATTACTCATATCTAAGTATATATTTATTGGGGTTTCAACTCAAATGATTTCTACTATAGAGAGACACATACAGCCCTCAGCTATAGATAGTCACCAACTGTAAAAATGCTTAAATGGCCAATTCAAACAAGAATATTTAGATAAACTTTCCGGGGTCTCCACCAGACCTTTCGTGGGAGATTAATTTTGGTTGAATGTAATGCAGAGGCGGGTGGGGGGGGGGGTGGATTCAAACTATTGACAAGGAAGGAATTTTACAGCTGGAAGGGCAGGTGAACAAACACAAAGAAACCAATAGAAACTATACAGTCTTAGCTAGCTCTATGTGATATGAAGCGAATTATAACAGCGTTCATAAAAGTTCTAAAAGACAGGCATTTCAGAATCGACTGAAATCTGTGAATTCCATGAGCCAATCAAAAAACTTTACATACAGTATGATCTCCTTTACTCAGGACTGCAAACCTGCCTTGAACTGCCTGCATGATTTTCCAATCCTAGTTCATGAATGCGGATCTGAAATGAACGACTCTCAAAATTGCAAAATCAAGTTAAATTAGGGCTTATACCTGTTCCACTGGCATGTACTTGTAACATGCGCAGGTAGGAAAGATAAAGGTAAAGGTGATAGTTATGAGAAAGGAATGCTGGCAATGTTTATATCTTATCAGACTTTATCTTATTAGACTGCATGTACATATATGCATGTACATCACTTAACACAGGGTAGCACTTGGTGTTAAAGGCATTATCTCTTCATCACGTACACCATACATGCTTCAAAGAGACAATATATTCCCCCCCCCCCCCAAAAAAAAACTGCTATAAAAATGCACTACTGTTGTAACATTACTAAGGCATACAATGCACTCTTAAAGGTCATCACTACTAGCCGCAAACTTTAAGCATTTCTAAAACTTGCTACAAAGTTGCAGACTTGTGTTAATTTCCATTTGGTATATTAATGCATAAACTACTTGCAGATATTGAGGATCGTTAGATTAGATCCAGCCATTCCCTTCCATTCTTAGTCATTAATTATCTAATAATTCTTTTCTAATTACAAAATTTACATTACAAATAAATCTCAATTACTGTGTGCATTCTACCTAAAGCCTATATAGATACTATTAATACTGATATAGTACTAACAATACCCTCCATCTGTAAACAAAGAGACAACTGCAGAGATCAAAGAGAATCAACACCTTCTACATTATGTACACACACAGACACACTCACTACCATGCAGGCCTACCATGTATATTTGTACACACTTTATTACAAACAGATATCACGAGACTAAACCTTAAAGGGATATATGAGTGACAGTTACAGACTCAGGGGAAAAAGTTGTTGATTGTCTAGACTTCAGGTATTGCAAACATGCAGCGAACTTATATAGTATAATTATATGATTGAATATATATTTAGATACCAAATAAGTGTAATATTTATCTTACCATGTAGTGTCTAAAACCTAAGATCCTTGGCTACAGTTCCGTACGAAAAAAAGAACGAAAAAAACACCAGACGAAAAACGCACTATGCTGGCACTTTGGACGGTAGAATGAGAAAGAAGGGCATTGACCGGGGTAGCCTGTCATAGAGGGTGGGCAGTGTTAAACGGTTACCAACTTACCAGTTCATTCTAGAACAAGGTGCTAAGATTTTGGTGAGACAGGTAAGCGAGTAGCGAAAAAAATAAATCATATCAATATAAATTTTAAATATAATTTGGTATCCAGGGTGAACATGTACACCGTTGAAAAGGTCACCAGCTTTGTTCGACATGTCAACGTTTAGCTCAAGTGCTAATGTTGTGATGAGACTTGTAAGTGAAGCAACTTAGAAATTAATTAATTAATTAGTTAACTCAGTGAACATAATTACACCTGCTGTAAAGTGATAATAAATACCACATTTGTCTACATTAGTGATTCTTCCAGCTTTTGGATTCCTGACCCAGGAGTCCATACCCATCCCCCCCCCCCTCCACCAGCCCGAGTACTTGCTGAGCCACCTCCAGGTTCCCACCCCTCAGAATCTATGCTCGCTCAGAGTGCATGAAAGCTAAGTTTGAACTGGGAATTGATTTGACTTGGTAAAAAAAGGTCATTGATATTCGTCAGAAAGCTATGAAAACAGTACATAGATGAATTTTCTGACATCTGGCAAATCCTGCCAACCATGCAACAGGATGGAGGGGGCCTCATGTTTTGCAGACCATTGGTCTAAATGAATTAAACAGATTCTTAACCATGCAATAACCCTGATTTTGTTGTTGCTGGGGGGGGGGGAGTACTCTGAACCCATCAAGCTTTTAAGAGAGAAATTTTTAATGTTAATCTACTACATAATGCTTCAATCCGTTTCAAGTAATTTTAATCTATCATCCCCCAATACCAGTATATTTTTCAAAATAATTCAATCACCCTATCTGCAAGGTAATACAATCAACTCACTAGACTACAAAGTAGTTTAAGTGTACTTTCAGAAGTTTTATGAACTGCATCTGCACTGATATTATTTTAATGGTAGTATTCATTAACTATACCCCTCTGTGATATGATGATCTCTAACAGTAAAAACGGTTTGCAAACTGTGACATTTTTATGTGTCATGTGATCTGAAATTCCTATCTATGACAAAATAAGGAGAAAAGAATGGAAATCACTAAGTGGGATATTCATAATGGGAGGCACCCCCCCCCCCCCAATCATCATCTTTGGCTAATTTGACATACATCTTACTCCCCTAAACAGCTCAGAAAAGCCTTGTTCTGTTTCATGAGATATATATCCTAGTCTTATTTAGTACTACCATATGCCTGAGAGATATCACATAGAATTATCTGTGATGTCATAGCATCACTAGGATCATGTGAAACCCAAATCCTTTCTCTGTTCTTCCTTTCATATATTTTCAAGCTGTAGAGATGTTAACCGTGTTGACAATAAAACCAATGGCATCATTAGGTCTTCTCAAGAACTTAAATATTTGAGACTCAGTAATATCACTTGCAAAAAAACTCATCTCCATTACTGAAAAATAAACATCGCAGTCAATAAGAGCATAAAATATTCAAGCGCATCCCGGTAATGTCATATTTAGACAGTATTTCAACAGTCTGTGTAAACCTGGAACATTAAAATCCAAATGTACAGATGACTATCGCGCTATTGGCAAGAATTCAGACAGTTATCTCTATCACACAGATTAATAATGATAGTTAGGCTTGTGTCGTCTCCTTATACTTCACTCCGTGGATAAAATTGTTTCTCAGATTGATCAATCTTATTTTCACTACTCCTACGCACACGTTGGATAAAATTTCCAAAACAAAAGCAAAACGATGTCACTACATTGAGAACTGAAAGTACAGCACATGTACCAACTTGTCGATCAAATTTCACCATCAAGTTGTACAATAAGGAAGCTGCCACGGAAACAAGTTTCTGCATTAACGAACAGATCCATACCGGAAACAATATTATACTTTTAATTTACTGTACATATTATCTATAGGCCGACAAAACCCGCACCAAGAACCATGAAGCCATGCGTACAGACTTCGAAAGTTGGTCAAGGGTTACAAGCAGATAACAAGACTGTTAAATAACTGGTTGGTCTGAATCCCTCCTGAAATAATTAACATGAATTAATCAACATACTTAAATTGATGATTAGTGCACACTTAAAATTTATGGCATTTATCTCAAAACATGCTTGACGTAATTCCGAACCACAGCCTATGTTCAACTTATTTTGAACAACTTTGAATGTCATTTAAAAGTCCCAAGTTTTTAACAATATAGTGATGAGTTAATTAAACTACAACTATCTGGACATTTTTAAACTAGCTATATATCCCTTTAACTAAAGAGACAAGTACAGTTCTGGTCTCCTCAACTTAGACAGGATTCCAAGACAGCATTGGCAGCTTTCAATTTCAGCAGCCTGTAGCTCCAGTGTTAGCTCAATATATTAACCACACATCTCACTTGGAATTAGGGCACATGTGCACACTACATGAAATGAAACTACCGATGATAAGGACAATTTTTTTTCTTTTTCTTTCCTTCCTTTCTTTCTTGAAATACAATGAGAAATTGAGGACTGCAAGGTGTTTAATTAAGTATCTCTTTACAGTTTGTTGACGGTGAATGACATTTCAGTGACAAGTCTTTAAAGTAGCCTATGGATAGTTTTGGTTGTTGATAGTATTTGACACCATCACAAATTCACAATTGTTCCATAAAGTGCTTAAAATGTCAAAAATGGAATCAAAATTCAAACACGCAGCTCCGGAACTGGGACCAAATACATGATCATGCAGTCTTAACAAGTGTCCCCATCCCCCTCCCCTTTCTCTCACTACAGGTACTGTACCTCCCCCCCCCCCACCCTCCCGAACCCTGTGTGAACAGGGTGTATAACTTATAACTTCTAAGGGGATACCAAATCTAAGGTTACATAGATCTGGTAGTTGAAACCTGACTGCTTGACTCCTTCCGGTCTTTTTAGAAATGTTTTGACGACATCACTTAACGGAAGTTTAAAGTGTCTGTTTGTTTCATACTTTACATTGCTTCAGAGGAGACACAGATCTCGGATTTATATGGCTGAGGATATCGAGATCGGTAATTGACAATTTCTCTTTCATTCAGTTCATCATTTTTTGTTTTCTTTCTTATTGCCAGCTACTTGTATACTGTATTCATTTTTTTTCTCTTCTCTCTCTTTTACGAAAGAAAAACAAGGTACTTCTAAAAGCTTTAATGGGAAAATTAATATCTTTAAAGTGAGCTCAAGAACCCACGGAGGGCTTCTTGATCCTCTCGAGTCAAATTTTCTTAAGAAATACTACATGTTGATATACCCGGACACTTGAATGCTGCATTTAGCATTGAATGAGATTGAGTCTGAAGAGAATACCATGTTCTATTACACTTCCAGGGTATAAATATGTTTTTTTTCTTTTTCAATAGCTTTAAAATCATACATGCAACCTTTTTCCAGATCATCGATTTGTTTCAATATATCAATGTTCAGAAAGCTTATGTACAATCAAACCCTCTACCCCTCTCCCCCCCCCCCCCAGTAAACTTTACCACTGTTATGTTAAAATTTAGGACTATTGAAATATTTCTCTTTCTGTAAACAAGAAAAAGAAAAATGGAGTATCTAAATTTTGAAATACCAAAAGAAAAATGTTATCCTGAAGAACCCCTTGAACCAGGGGATCCTTTTCTCGAACATGGCCCAGCCCTCTATGAAGGAACCTACAAGGACTAATGCACACCTGTTGAGCAAATACTTAAAGAGTCTTCCAAAATCATCTTTGCAGGAGATGGAGGACTAGTTATTTACATCAAATTCAGATTACAATATATCTGAATCCTCCCAAATAGGTCAAATGATCAATTTGTGTCACCTTCCATCATTTTAACAAGTATACAACATAGCCTATGATCCACTGGAAGGGGAGCTTTATTGGCCCACAAGCCCAGTGTTTTTATTCGCCAATGGGGCTCACCTCTTCCTACAGAGTACATGTCTGTAAATATTGCTCATTATTTGCCATTTTGATACAATGTTTTGGTCACAACATCAAATTTCCTGTTTGGATACAAAAAACCAAAAGATGTGACCTGGTTGACAATAAAAAATAAAAAAACATCAAAATCATTAAAAGCTTGGTCTTTCTAATAAGCGTATCACATTTGAATAGAGCTGTACAGACACAGTACATACAACAATAAACGCACAAGTTTCTTCAAACTGTACACTGTCCAATCCTGTTAGCTGTACACAGCTAGTACTACAGTAGTAGTAGTAGTAGTAGTAATAATTATTTCCCTGGTCTTCATCAAGGTTTTTAATTAGTTTATCCAGCCCCGACATTACCGTTTGATATAATCATTATTCAGACATGGTAGCACCTCTGTACAATAATCCTTTGTGTGTGGCTGTGAATACCGACAAGGCTCATTTATAATACTGTAAGTACCTGTGCCAGTCAAAACCTTATTGATTTATTTTAAAATGATACAAACCAACTAAGTATGTGTAATAGTAGTAGTAGAACGAAGAAGTAGTACTTGGTCGGTTGAACTGTTTTTAATGGTAAGAGTGCAGGCCATTAGCTAATATAGCTATGGGCATGGAAATCCATTTTGTTCATTAGAAGTAATGTACATTTATAAATTTGAACTTAGAGATCATTTGGCTACTTTGTATTAGACGGTCATTAGTTTCCACATTTCAGAGTGCTTTAAAAATTACGTTGCATAAAAATTCCCGCAAGTGCTCAAATTTCTGGAGGTTCACAGTACAGGCATTGAAACCCAATCAACAGTTTAATATAGAAATGATAGATATGAGGATGAAAGAACACTGAAGGGCTGGCTATGCATGGATACCACTAGTTTCACTTCGGACATATTTTAGAATCTAATGTTCAGTCATATAGAACCACAATTGAAGACTTGAGAAAGTTCAACATTGATCGATCACAGAAACTTATACAAACATCAAACTGTACTTTCTATTTTGCATTACTTTTTTTTTACTTTACTGGTGTACATCTGAGAGTATATGTATAATATATACGTAAGCGGGAAGCCCGGGTTCGAATCCCGGTGGAGGCTGGAAGTTTTTTCACTGTTCTGGATTTTACAACTCATTACGATTTCAATTATATATAAATATATAGAAACCTATATAGACATAGCCATAGACATATATATAGACATGCTCAGGATTAAGTTTGAAAGTTAGCTAAATCTCCCCATGTCGCAACCTATTACTCATTAACCAAAAAAAAACATTTTTTGTAGACACTAGTTGTAATATAGTCATAAATAATAATAGTTGTAATTTTAAGCTATGAATGTTAATCAGCATTATTTGCACAAAGTGCTAAATGAGGGTATGTGTATATATATACTGTGTACAACATTCACAGTATGGTAGCATACATTAATAGTGCATTGAAACTCAGCATCCTACAGCAACCAGACCATCAACTTTACCAATTGAAACTCAATTGAAAGTGTGCACTTTTCAAATATATGTCTACTAACAGACCTGAATCTGATGAAGAGCCTAGCATACTCTATTACTTAGAAATTATTCCTCTGAATGGCCTACAGGCTACAGTACAGATAGCAGTTATGAGTTAATATTATGTACGTTAATTGACTGAGATCTTGAGGAGAACAGTAAGTTTCATTAAAGAAACAATTTAAAAAAAAATAAAAATACTCATGTTAATTACATCTCAAACAAATGTGCAAGTTAATTCAAGCCAGTCTTCCGCAAGACTCGATTTTAACCATGTACAGTAGGTACATTTAACACACAATCAACTGTGGGGGGTTTTTTTGGGTTTTTTTTTCATTTAAGTTGAAACAGTTTATGGCTACTGTGCATTGAATTATATTTCAATTTGTCACCCTTGTAATATTACAGATTTTAATTTGTCACCCTTGTAATAAATCAAAAAACAATTCAAAACTTGAAACACAGGTGGATAGATGATGTCATATGTGAGACTTTTTCAACCATCAGTCATCAGCCTAGTGTGTGACAAAACATTTTACTGTAACCTGTGATATCTCTAAATATAATAGGATTTTTTTTTAATACTGTACACAGCTACTGTATTTTAGGAAAGATGTTTATCACAGTTATCTCTATCACAAACAACAACTGGTGACAATGGTTGGGGTTTGTGTTCTCCTTAAACTAAAAATTGTGATGTCTCAAACTCTAAATTTGACATTCTGGAGACTAAGGTGAAAGGTCATCTAATTACTTTTTGACATATGATTCATCCTTCTCAAGCTATGAAATTGATACAAACTTTTGTGGCTAGCAAAACATTCTGATGGGGTTTCATCTGACCCCTGAAGTCCTTACAACTCTGCTTTCAGGTTTCGCCCCCAAAACAAAAGAGAAAAGAATTGAAGATATGTGCTTGCCACTGGTGAAGACCCCAGAATTTGACACTACATGTATAAACAACAGTTCTGTTATAATACATTCAATACAAATCAACTGTGTTCTGGTGTATGAAGCTCAGGCATCTTCACAAAAGGCTCACTAAAAGCTGTAATAAACTTCCCACAAATATGCAACCACACAGTATTTGTACAAGATTTGAATTTCTAACCCCTAAAGCACAAATTTGTGAGATGACAAGTGTCAGAGATGTATGACAAAATGCAAAAGAAATTTTTAGGAATTTTTTTTTTAAGATGTTGTCTTCGAGGACTTCATGCAGACGTAAGACGCCATTTCAATTCTTGTAAATTACCGTTTAGAGCAGTGTACCTCTATGTTAAGAGGATTGATAGCATGTACATGCCCTATAACATTGGACTTAAAGGGATACAGCATAAAACGGAATACTAAATTAAGGGATATAGGCAATGTGTTACAGGTCTATTTCAGTTGATTTTGTAGATAGTCAGGTTAAAGGTCATCAGTTATTACTACCAAATATGCTAGAAAGTCAATTAATGGCCACTCATAGTCAAACCTTAATGTTCAACCATTTATTGCAACCTTCCTTACTCAAAGTGTTTTATCTTTTTTTTTTGGCTCACACAGACATTTAGGGGGGAGGGGTGATGGGAAGGTGCAACTTGCTAAAACATTCTAATCCTATAGCTTATAGCGCTCTACTATACAGAGGAAAACTTCTGCATATATTGTAGAGTTGGTGACAAACTTGAGTAGAGCGAAATCAACATGCAAATTCTTTGTAAGAATTACTTTCCTCTACAGGTAGATAAATCATTTGTGCATCAAAATAAAATTTTGTTTCAAAATCATTTGGTTTGGCTCAATGGCTACAACATTGTGATGTCATGATGTTGTTTGCAGATCCATAGATAGAAAACTATGTTCCAATGGTTATTATGGTATATAAACCACTAATTGGACTTCATGCACAAGAGTATCCTTGTGAAGAAGAAACTGTGAAAACAGAGAAATTGATGCCAAACAATGACCCTTTCAGACCTGCCTCCTTTGTGTTGTTCCTGAGTTGTCTCTGAGGGTCTTTAAATAAACCTACACAGATTTTAGCAATTTGTTCCTACAATAAATTATGTAAAGTGATGTGTTGACAATTATGAAAGGGCAAAAAAAAATAAAGATGAATTTTATGGAAATATAGGGCTGGAAGTTTGAGATGCTGTATATCTTAATTGCCTGTGTCAATTAGAGTAAAGAAATTTGTATGTAAATAATCAAATTTATCTCTCATCTCATATTGACATTTTAACGATCCATTCTGTTAATCCATCAATGTGTTATATTATCTCCAAAGTTTTACCATGAAATTCTTCAAATTTTGCTTCTAGTTGCTACATACATATTAATGTGAGAAAAAAAACAACAGTTTAGTTTGCTAGCTTTTACTACTTAGTCAAACCAATTAGCATTCCAACTATAATTGATCCCAAAATATGTCAAATTTCTCACATTTGTTTGAACTTTTTCATGTACACGAATAGAATTGTGAAGATTTCAGGTGGGAAATTCTCTTGAGCCAGATGGTGTGTTGTACAAAACCATATTGCATTTTAGCTGTAGTATTTTAAAAAGTTTAAAAGTTTAAATTCCTATTTATAAGATTAATTTTGTACATATCTAGTATGTTTTCAATCTCACAAATACTGCAGACAACTTTGCCAGGTTCTTAAGTTAAATGGAAATCAAGCCGGTGAAAAATGAACAAAACCTGCCATATTTTTTCGAAAGTAGGAACCAAATTCTGATTGCCGAGTGCTTGAAAGCACTTCAGGGATGAAATTTTAACTGACTTCAGAGGTTATAATTGGCCAATGATATAGAGAAAATGTTCTCACAGTAAGTACAATGGCCTTCCATGATTCTAGCAATTTGTCAAACTGGAATTGAATGCACAGATCTATATTATTCTCATTTCTAATTTAAAAACAAGTGCAGTATGACTTTTGGTGAGTTACAGTACTTTAGCGAATGCATTGGAGATTGCAGTACTCTGTTAAAGCTACCTCACCTTGTGTTGAAGTTGCTACAATCTGCTAAATGGTAACAAACCCATATTATTATGAGCAGGGTTGTGCTCATGCCTGGCGGCGGCAGGGGTCTGGGCCCAGCAGTTCTGAATGCCGCCCAGCACAGACAGTAGTTTAAACATTTTCGCCCGGCACTATTGTTGATGATTAATTTTTAAAATTACCATTACCATATGGGTGAATACTTGACACAGAAGTTAGCTCCAGAATAGGAAGAAGATATTTGTCATCTAAGCATATTTCATTTTCAAAAATTTTCCAAAGGGGAGGGGAACAACCCACCCCTTAGACCCTACCCCTTGGTTCACTCCCCCAGGACTTGGATCACAAATTCGCCCAGCACTCAAATATTCTTGAGTACATCCCTGTATGGGATTTGCGAATGAAACAAAATATAGATTATATTAAACCACAAGGTTGTATACATGTATATATAGCAAGTAACATATATGCAAATGGTAAGCAGGGCAAATTTCTAACAGTCATCCGGTTCTCAGAGATGAGCAAACTTCTGATCCGACAACCAAAGTCAGCTTTGGAGGTATTCGGACTTCTAGTTGTTTACATTTACATTACATTCAGATTGCATTATATTGCATTTAGAATTATGCTTTTTAAGAACTCATTTATCTACAGAGCAGCCATTTATATTCAAAATGGGTTCTTAGAATCTCTATTATAATCCTTTTAATCTTTCAAACTTCTAATCCTCCATCTTATTTCTTATTTGTTCATGTTTTCATGATTGTACATTTTTACGTCTTTTATGTATCATTATTATGTGTCCTATTTATAAATTTTGTAATTTATACTGGAATAAAGAAATTGAAAAAAATTGTGACTTAAAAAGTAATGTTCCTACAAACAGATCAAACTATAAATTGTTATCATCCCAACGTTGGTGCTCTATTCACTAAACCTACACCTTCTCTCTCTCCCAACGTTGGTGTTATATTCACTAAACATACACCTGCTCACTCTCTCCCAACGTTGGTGTTCTATTCACTAAACCTACACCTTCTCTCTTGATAATTTGCTACGATGTTTCGCACTGTAACCAAATTTGTGGTTCCGACAACCAAAAAGTAAGGCCAGGTGGTTTAAAACACGCCATTGACATCATGTGTGTTTGGGTTCTGTGTAACATCTCGGATAATTGGTTTAATTCTTGTCATTCAGTGACATGTGTGTTTGAAGAATAATTTAAGCCTTAATTACTAACCCCACACTCTTAGTTAGGAATAGGTAAATCAAGTGTTAACCGCCCAATTACAAGAGGTCAAAATTATTTCTATTTAAAGACAATCCTATTTACCTCTGTCTAAATAAACTTCTTCTTTTTTTTTCCATTTGTCTTTTTTTAATCTTTTTTTGAGCAATGACACAAAATGAAAAACACCTTACAACTGGATTTTTAAGTCTTTCAAAGTTCTACACTTTCAATTTAAAGGGTGAGCATTGAATAGTCAGTTGCCTAGCCCTAGACATCTAGTCTCCTATCAGACAATTGGACATAAAGTGGTCTAAAGTTTAGCTTGCCTATTCAAAACTTTCAGACTAAAATACTAAATCCCTTCAACAGCATACATCTATGCTTCTAGCTGTTTCACACTATTTTAGCTTTTTTTTTTAATTTCCTTTCACACTGCTTCAGGCCATCCCTCATTATCCTTTATCTACAAGTTTCATTTTCCACTAAATACCAAAGCTCTAACAGTATTTTCTCTCTCTCTCTTCTGAGGGTACCCTATAGACTCTCCATGGCTAAATGGAATGGGGGGGATTATAAAGCTGCCAACCATAAAATCTAAAGAATGGGAAAAAAAGTTTAAGAGAGGTATTTGAATGAATGAATAAAACCTGTTGGTTCAATATATGCCAAAGGGTGTACAAAGGTCTCCCTCTTTGATCGTTGGGGTCAGCTATTCTTTAAAAAGGGCTTTGGGAATGTCTTTTCAAAACTAACTGGACTGGACAGGCTACACTACCTATAATTGTTAAGATGATCAAAAATAGAGGACTTGTGTGCCTCAAAGTGCACCTTTTGTGAACCTTTTGCTGTATCTTGTGATACAGTCAGTGTTGTATAAGTATGAGAGTTGACTTTTAAACAGGGTTGAAAATGACAGTTGGATCTGTTATTTGAAGTAATTAAAGCTTTCAAGTGAAGAGAAAGAGGCAGTGTACTTCAGTGTATGATATATGCAGACGTCCCTTTCCAAAAGGGACCCTGTGATACTCGCTTGACGTGAAACCGCCATGGTCATATATATGGTTACGGGACTTGTAGAATGTAAGTGAGACTAAGCTTGAGAGCGCCTCAAGTAGTTTGATTTACATGCCCAGGCTTCTTTTAATTCTAAGTTTAAACTTCACTATATAGTGTATCTGCACATCCATTAAAATGGGGGAGGGAGAGGGGGAGGGAGAGGGGGAGGGAGGGGGAGGGAGATGGGAGGGAGATGGGAGGGGGAGGGGCAATTAATCACTGTCTGCCAGAGTTACAGATGTTGACGTCCTGGAATTTCCATTTTGTTTTCTCTCAAACATATTTATGAAAAGTAATGTAATATTTAACCGAATATTAATTATTTCGAGCAACTCATTATTTCGAGCAACAGCCTAGATATAGTTTGACCAATGCCTTGTAAGGTAGCAGCATTAATTCAAACAAATTATATGTTGCCTCAAGTAACAGAGTGCCATACAAACCTCAGGACTAATTTCCTTGCTGTACATGTGTAAACCAAAAACAAAATTATAAAAATAAAAATATGAAAAAAAAAAGGACAAACACAAGCCATGTATCGCAGCTCTTACGGTTAGCAGCAAAGTCCTTGAAATGTAATTTTATGAAGTACCCGGTAATTAAATTTAGTAAAAGATGATTTAATAATTAAAGTTTATATGTCAACTTGACAGACGTTTTTACGTACACGTTCATAAAAATTTCTCTCGGTTCGAGCAGCTGTTTTAATGTTCGATCCAAATGTGCAAAAATCTGTGCGGTGGATCATTTAACCATGTACATACAGATCTCATCACTGAGGTATGTTGTTTAGGTTCATTAGCATAATTGCCAGTGCTAATTAATCATACCAGCAAATAATTCAAAGGATTGTTCTTGTATGTTATGAGTGGACACTGTGTTTTCTTGATAAACAGACCACAGGGGTCCCTTACAATTTTTGAAGTATGTGTACTCCAGTGCAGTGAGTAGAGATGGCTCTCCCCGTACTTAAAACCGTTTTGGTATTAAGCTGTCTAGTGTCTAGAATACATCCAAAGCATGTTGACAAATGTCGAAAACAAAAACAAAATTTTTTTTTTCCCTTTTTCTTTTTTTTCCTTTTTTTTTTTTCCTTTTTTTTTCTGTTTTTTCTTTCTTTTTCAATTTATTTATTTTTTTATCTTTTTTTCTTTCTTTTAAAAACACAGTATGCATCAACTTTAGTGGGAATTGAAATTTACATAGAATACATAGAAAATTTGAAATCATGTCTAAAAATTAGTTAGTGGATTTTTAAGGTGAGCACATCTGACAAACTTAATGCTTAAATTCAAACTTTCTGCTAGTTGCCCTGCACCCCTTCAAGCACTTTACATCCTCGAACATTAAGACAATTGATGATTTCAATTACCGTAAAATGGGTTAATCACTCGAGTTAATCTCCACGGTCTTTGAAAGTAACAAAACTTGGACAGTATGCAAACAAACTAGAGTTTTTAGAGCTCTAAACTTTCCTAGGAATCATCTTTTCCTACAGTATGAACATTGCTCTATATTTCTTCTTCACTTAATTTTTTTTCCTTCTTCTTCTCTTTTCCTACTGTACTTATTTTATTTTTTTCTCCCACCTTGCTTTGATGTTTTAATTAATGAAACCAGGTTATGCTGGCAGCGCAGTTTGTTGACAAACTTGAACTGACATTTACTTTTTGTCAAAGTGTCCAGATCAGGTTTCAGAGATAACAAAATCGGGGAACAAAATTCAATGGTGCGACTGAATTACACTCTCCTGTATACTGTATGTTCTGGAAATAGAGTTCCGAGTAGAAAGTGGGGAAAAAAAGTTGTTCAGAGAGGGAATGGATTCTGAATTAATTTGAAATTGAGAAGAAAGCTTGGTTTCATTAAAATTCTTAAGGATCGCAACTCTGCATGTTCTATGAGGTTGACGACAGGTTCGTGCGCAAGTTTCTGCCACGGTAACGGCTGGGTGTGCACCTAATAGTGCAGAATTAGATGAGAGATAAGCATTAAGTTTTGAATTAAGAAATTGGCTGGAACTGAACCCTCCACCATTTTATCACAGTCTGACACCTTTCCCATGAAGAGGCAAACCGCATGACCGCTCAACTGGAAAGCTGGCTTAAAAGGGAGCTTATCCTGAGTACTAAGTACAACATTTAAAACTAACCACGGAGGAGAAGACTGTTTCATCTAGAGATCTATTAATATCGAGGGTAAAAAAATGCCCAGGGTAGCATGTACCATATATGCCTCAGATCTGTGCAAGAAGGCAACAAATTCTGAAGACATCATCGCAGATACGTAATTTCCAAATTTATCCCCAGATACTTTAAATCCTTCTTAAAATGACTATTTCATGGTAATCTCTGTCAATTTTTGTTGTTATAATATTGGATGGTTACATCTCATCGCAATGAAAGTGCATTAGTTTGAACAGGCCTGAGTGATATTTCTGGCTAACCTACCGGACTTAATGCCTGTGGAGATGATTTTGCCGTTTGCCAGCGGGTAAAAGGGCACTTTCTTTTGTCTATCGGTAAACATCGATGTATAATGAATTGTTTAGTAATCATCACTTGACAAATCTGCATGATTTCGCTATCTAGGATGACATAAGCCGATTCTTTTCTAAAATCCCGCAGCGATGTGGGTCATTCTTCCTCGGGGTTCATTTCTAAAATTGGAATACTGTGCAAGCAAGTTATTTTCTTCTTTCATTTTATGGTTTGTATCAAAATTCAACATTTGAATGTGTTTACATGAAAAACTATCAGTGAGTACATAAAGATTGTCCAGTCAATGACATCTTGAGGATCAAATCCAATCTTGAGGATCAGATCCAATCTTGAGGATCAAACCAAATCTTGAGGATCAAATCAAAATTCATGAATTACTCACAGTTAAATTGTTCCTTTTGTTGTGCCACAAAAATCTGGTGTTTTAGTTTCCATGTCACTGGATGCACACTTATTTAGAGTAATAAGTTGTATAATTTTTTGGAACACTGACCCAATGCAAGTAGACTTTGCTTGAAAGTACTAATGTACATTTAAACAGGTAATGTGACATTTTGAATGGATTGGTGAATTCCAATTGAACGTTTAATCCGGTCAACGTAAGTTGGAACAGTTTGTAATTCTTTTCATACTTCACAACCAACTTCTCATTTCAGAAACCTGTACCGTACACGAGTACTAAACTCCAGGCCTTCACGACAAAAAAAAGACAATTATTCCTGCCGACAAATCTGCAAGTTTCCCACCATTTCTTACAGCATAAAACTCAAGCATCTTGACAAAATCAGCAATTTAGAAACATTCCTTATTTATAAACAACAACAAAACTATCTACCCCAGCGGCAGTTTGGATTTTCAAGACAAAATTCTCCAGTGAGCCTTTTGTTGAAATTGAAACTATTTTTACAGTCAGGCAGTCCAATGAATGACGTAAATTGCATGAATCTCATCAGCAAGAATTTAACTTGCAGGTCTGTAGAAGCTTCAAGACAAATTATCTTATAACTATGTAAATAGTCATTGTACATAGACCTACCGTACTATACTGCACACTGTGCACAGTAAGTCACTCGTTCATCAGACGATACACCTGATATGTTCCAATCCAATTCAACTTCAAATGGTTCCCTTTGGATTTCATTTGTTTTTCTTTTTTTTCTTCTTCTGACAGTTTACATTTAACATTTGAAACAATTTTGATTACTGATCTGCAGGGAATTTAGCAAAAAACGCATATCTCTTCTAAAATATCACGAAACTGTTGGAACACATGAATTTACTTAAGATTGCAAGAAAGGTCAACACTGCTTATATTTGATTAGTTTTAAGATAAATGTGATGCACAGTATGTGTGGTAGAGAAAAAGCTGGTAAGAGAGAAGAAAATTGAGCACTGGTATTGGCAATGTAACGTCTATGGTAACATGATGTGTTGTGTGGCCCACCAAAGTCAAATAAAGAAACAACATGTGCTTATCCACCTTAAAATTATTTGAACCACAAATTTTGTGAGGATAATCAGGAAGAAAATAGTACTGTATATGTATAGAATATTAATATGTATAGAATATTAATAAGTACTGTTGCCTTCTACAGTAACTTCACATGACAGATGACCCTGAAGTACAGGGCAGTGTGGGCACCGACCATAGGGCCTACTGTACACCATTTCTAAAGTTTTTTTAACCAGATTTAATTGAAGACTGCAAGCAGCCACTTGACTGGAAACTAAGTTACTACACTGTACATAAAGCTCTTTTACTTTTTAGGTCACCCATAAATTTGCATAATTTACCTCCTGAATGATCTACTAACTTGAAGCATCTTTCAATTTACTCAAACAGCCAAAACAGAAAAGTTAGTTTTAGAACTGCCAGATGACTAATTTATATGATCCATGTTTTAGGACATGTGGTAAACATGTGTATGCTGTAAATACACTTTAGGGTTCAGCCTTGAATTGCCTTCACACACCGACACAGTGTTATGGACCCTGAATCACAGGTTCTGTCGATGCAAACTCTCACAGGAAGGTAATCAAAAGCTTTCTTCGGGGTATGAAGCGTTTATTAGATTATAAGGCCGACAATCCGGGTGCAAATTTCATTTTCTTGGTGTATTCTTTTACGCTTAGTCACATCTCGCCACCAAATTATTGGACGGCACGTCACGTGACTCCTGTGACAGTGTTGGTTTACAAGTGATGTCGAGACTGTCGTTAAAGGTTCTAAGGTCACATATCTGAGCTGGAGACGGGATTGAAGCAGAATCGATCAGCCTTGGACCTCTATGTCACTTAATTAAGAAACTGCCATCTGAGCAGATCTACGATTGATTCTTGCAAGAAGACGAAAAATAGATGCAAAATATTTTGTGTTACAAAACAAACTTTTCTCACTCGTTCTGCGGAGCGTAACCATAGTTACAACAGATATAATGCAATTGTTGTGCAAGGACAGGTTCTAGATGAACATAGCTGTATGAAACAAAATGCTACAAATTCCCTTCAATTAAAATGATTTCCCAAATTCTTGCCTACACCTCATCTTTGTAATAATTATCACATTTTCTACTGCAAAGTTGAACTACAAAAACCATAGTTTTTTAATTCAAAATTATTCATCTCCAGGGCCAAATTTCTGAATAATGCAACCTGTTTAATTTGGATTTAACAAGATCTTCTTGTTGAATTCAAGGTCTATTTCTTCATCCCATATATATGTTCTGAATTACGATTACTTAACTGTATCTTTGAATCAATTTTTCCAACTCTAAACTAGAATAAAAACAGATATCACAAGAGCTACCAAGTTATTTCACACTTTTTAACAACTCATTAAATTCAGACTCACAGCAAGTTTTTAAGCCAAAGTGTAAAAAACTTATACATTTCTGCAGGGAGGACTTTTCTTCTGATCTTTTCCTGTGGCATGAAGGAATTTATAATTTTCCTCCCGTAATACGTTTTCTCAGATGTTCTTGTCAGTTCTTAATGATGTATCTATTTCTGTATTTATGTAAATGACACTGTTGCCTAGCAACCGATGGTAACTCTTTTGGATACGTCCATAGATTAAGATGACATACCTTCTGGGCAAAACAAGATGGCTCCAAAGCAAGGCTGCCGGATCAATCAACATTTATGAATAGGCCGAAAGAAAAGAGAACAAAAATCTACAACTTAGTTTGATCTATTGTTTCGGCTTTATCTTCATACACTGGGCAGTGCAATTGCAAGCCATCGCCATGACAACAACCGATGGCAACAAGTTTTCTAACCTTTCAAAAGTAATTATGTAAATCAGCTCAATGGATATGAAGAGCCAAGATCAAAAGTAAAGGCAAGGAAATGGACTTTTGTTCTTTGTCAATTCTGAGAGAGAGAGAAATAAAACTGTGAAGATGGAAGACACTTGTTGCTTAAATGTAATGTCACTGTTTGTGTTATGTTGCTGATCTTGCTGTATATAATATTGGTGTTAAAGTTGTTGATTTCCAGCAATTTAAATTAGTCCACTGAATATTCATTTATAATCAAAATACAATTGTAGTATAGTGCAGTACAATTAATGTCAGACCCTGAATCTTGCTCAAGAAACTTTTGTGTTAATATTGGTAATTAATTTTTCATAAAAAATTTGGGTTACTGATAATAAATTCCCAGTTATTCCTTTCATTCTCGACGAGGTTAGAGGTACTAAAGTCGTGAGGAGACATGTAAGCAAGGAGGCGAAGAAAATTCTAAGAACCCATGAAATGTCCTTTCATCAGCAAGACAAAGAAAGTCCAAAATTGTTGAAATTGTCTCATTTGTTCTTTGTTCATGTGACTTCAAAGTTGGTTACCAATCACATGAATTTGGTGAACATCATGCAAAATAGATGAAATTGAAACGCTACAAAAGTCAATACAAATGATACCTGATGACATTTAACATAAAATGTCTTCGCTGACAAATTACTATCACTAGTTCGTAGGTTAATTTTATCGTGCTGCTCAACGGGACAAACAATGCAGAGAGTTTGATGAATAACCATAGGAGGATATCAACGTCCACTTCATCACCTGTTTGGGTTTTTCAAACCATTCCTACTCCCTGGAAATAAAAATATTAAAAGAGTTGCCTTTACCTTGACTGTTGGTTAGATGAAAGCAAACGATGGCTAGGAATGTTAACACCGACGAGAGGTGATGAGAGTTTGTCCGAGTCAAACTCTTCATGGTATCATCTTCTTCTCCTTCCTCCAAATGAAATAAAAAATCAAAACTGTTCCCTGCTCGCAGATAAACGGGGTCTTATCTACCAAGTTACTTCCGTGTGTCGCACGCACTCTCTGATGAAAGCTTCCATCCAATGAAGGTGTAATGTAATCTGATGAGAGAAGGAGAAATATTTGTTTTTTAAAATCTTCACCTACCATTTTAATAGATCTTTGTCAATTCAAGAAGGATCATTGACAAAAATATTACATTCTCAATTTCTGGTGCCTAACATTGGTACAATGTTCAAGCCTGATGATGGTAAAGCCTGATGATGGTAAGGGGTGGGGGTGGGGAGGGGGTGGGGAGGGGAGGGGGTGGGTGGGTGAGGGGTGGGGTGGGGTGGGGAGGGATGGGGGAGGGGGGATAACTGACCTGTCTCGCAAAGCCCCTGTATTAGCTAATAGCTTAAGTTTGTGGTTGTAATGTAAAGAAAAAACATAAAAGGTGAAGCTTTTACAGCCTTGTATGGAGGCCATGGCTTCTCACATACATGAAAACACTTGACCCCAGGTCACCGGTAACTAGTAACAACCATACACTCCAAGTGTGGACAATTCATACAGTGCTCACAGGACACTACATTCTATAGGGTACAGCCACTAACCAGCTGCACAACTACATTTACAAGTTACTCTGATCAGGTCCCCATTTATACAAAGTCCTGGGTGAAGAGAGGCAATGAAGATTAAGCTTGCCTCGCCCAAGGATATACAGTCACACAACCCCCTTGTTTAGCTAATATGTATTCATAAATAAAACTAGAATTAAGAAAAGACTTGTAAACTGGTCAATCTTTGATGGATTTTGATGGAAGTTGTTCAGCTATTTTCATGATTTCTAATGCCATATTAGAGTGATTAGGACAATGTTGTGCATAGGTGTCAGTACTAGACCTTTAAGCAAGCCTGTATGGTGTAGGTACTGTACAGTACAGTGAGTACACATACTTCCACCATTCCTGACCTGACTTCATCGGTAGAGATAAGGAAGAAATGATATAATTTAAGGTAATCTGATCTTTCCTGAAATATTAAATCAATTACGGCTCTGATAGATTCTAATATAAATATCCATTGCAAAAATCAGCTTGAAAGGTTGTTTGCAAAATACAGTAAACCATCTAAACGACATGGTAAACCAATAATGATGAGGCTGTAAGGAGACAGGTAAGTGAGGAATGAAATCAATGCCACCCACCCACCTACTGTACCACCTGCCCCCACCCCTCCTCCTCACTCCCCCACCCCTCCTAGGTTCATTTACTTCACACCCTCCTCAAGATGCCTAGGTGGTGAGATTCAGAGCATATATGTTCACTACAGTCCATGTTTCCCCATCCATTATACATGTTAATTATCATTTACTGCAGTATATAATTACTCCGTAATTATTCAATTTCGATAAGCATCTCACTGTAACTAAGGAAATTAAATAAATATTAACCAAATTTGAAGGAGAATGGAGAAGACTGTTCTACATCTACAATTATTGCACATTCTATTTTTAAAAGATACTACTAAGTTACTACTACTACTACAGACGCTGGCCGCCTGAAGTGGTTAGATTTGCAGTCCGTCAGAACTCAACAGAATTGAAGAGGATATTAACCGCTGAGTCAAATGATGAAATAATACTCCCGGAAGACCGACATCCTAGCAGCGAGAATTATCAATTGATA
Source organism: Apostichopus californicus (assembly GCA_020650975.1). Classification (NCBI taxonomy): domain Eukaryota; kingdom Metazoa; phylum Echinodermata; class Holothuroidea; order Aspidochirotida; family Stichopodidae; genus Apostichopus; species Apostichopus californicus. The sequence goes on from JAIPMN010000288.1 coordinate 26,783, forward strand.
TTTAGCCAAGTGTACTGTTCCCACATTGTCTGAGCATACAAAGCCGTCCCTCGACCCGCTCGTCGATATGACCGGCCGTAGCTACATTATATGTTACCGTGACTTAGTGTGAAACATACTTATCGCATCCACTGGGAGAGAGAGAGAGACGTTATCGCTGACAAGGATTGGGTTTTAATTTTTTTTTTTAAACATTCGCGAACACCACGTCGAGATGTAGCCTACATCCATGTAACTATGTATGCTGTGATGTTTTGACATCTTCTGCAGAAGGTTGACGACCGAAATGTACGGTTATGATCCAAGCTTGCAACCCTCAAGGTAATGGTCCTTAAGGGCCTCTGTGGTGCCCTCTACCGCCTTGTCAATGGTCTTAATGCCTCCAGAAGCACTCACTCCTCGCTGTAAGAGGAATCTGATACCCCCCGAATACTGCGATGATATGTAACGCGCGTGAAACAGTATCCGGCCATAGAATGTAAATATCACAAGAGAAACCTTCTCAACGGTGGTCTAATCCAATTCAATCCAATTAATACCTATTAATTAGTACAATCTCTGTGAAAAGCCCATTCCCTGTTCCGAGATGTAAGAGGATGCTGGAAGTTTCAAGATCAACGATTGAAGTTCAATGCCAGTTCAAAACGGAACGATGAAACGTGTGAGGAATGTGTCTATGCATGTAGAGTGCCAGGTATATCAGCTGGCTATATATATGCTGCTAATATAAGAGCTTGGCAGATGCTTAGAGATCATGTAATACTGTTTAGAATAAGTATCTTCCACTTGCTAGGATACTCAACTTGACCATTCATATTCTGGAAATAATTAAGCACAATAGTCACATAGTTTATAGTAGTTGTGAGATTTATTAAATTTAGTTTCTCATAAAATACTGAAAATTAGCATGACTTTGTGGAAAAAACTTCAACCAAAATAAAATACCATATTATAGATGCAAAAATTTGTGTAGCACTTTGCACTTAACGAAAATTTTCAAAGTTATTCCCTGACTGACATGTTATGGAATTATTGCTCAAAAATGAGAAAAAAATGTAATCATATTAAAAGTTAAGACAGTATGTTAGTTTGGTTCACCAACCAAACATCACTACATAACAAGCATACATAGTTAAAAAGAAAAGCATTTTCTTTTGGTAATTTTATTTGTAGAATTAAGGAAGTTTGTAACCTCGCCCGATCTGGTACTGCACATGATTGCTACATATCTATATAACCAATGACGATCAAAGTTAAGATCAAAATTTCGCTAATATCTGCTAAATGTTACAAAACATCTACATCGGTCAATGTTGACAAGACCTAGTACATCTGTGCAGTCCCTGTATTACTTCTCTCAAGATGTGCTATTGGAGTAATCTTATTGATTTGAATGTTTATTTTTCTGATCTCTATATTATCTTTCACAAGGATCAAAACACACTCTTCAGAGGCAGTGTTCATCCATCTCTCCACATCTCTCTCTCTCTCTCTCTCTCTCTCTAACTATCTTGCTTTCATAGCAGTTTAAGGAAGACAGCTCCATTTACATGCAGTAGCTTGAGACTGCCATTTTATAACTTTGCTCATATTTTTGACAATTTTAAACCTAATAATGTCTCTCGTTCTGGAGCCATGCCACTCTAATTGATGTCTTTACGCTTTTCCCTTTAGACTTTACAAGACAGCCTCAAGACTGAAAAAGTAAAAAAAAAAAAGAGCGATTAACTAGCTTTAATTTTACGTCAAATCTATCACGGGAAAAAAAGATGGAAAACAACATTGTTTTAGCTACATCTTTTGCACTTAATCTACACCCCCTAGAAAGATCTCCTTTCCGATTTTTTTTTTTTCTTTTAATCTTTTTCTGCAGCAACAAAATTAAAGTTCCCCAGGCGCTGATAAACGACGATGCCCCTGAATAATATTGCAGATTGCAAGGAAACATCAGAACAAGGAATTTTCCTCGTAAAAAAACCTGCTGAAAGTCAGCGAACGAGAAGTGTGTGAGAGATATACTTGAAGTATACAACCAACAGTCACGTATATATATTACTACACACTGACTTTACATACAGTACTGGACATGTGTACAGCACAATCACCCAGTATTTAATGATGACCACAATCATTTTAGATACTAGTCAACCGACCCTTCTTATTGTTCCCTCTAAATGGGTCATAAAGGGCTGCAATTGTGACCTGCCTTTTCAACTTTAAATATATGTCAGGGAAGCCCTCTCAGCAGATGGTGACTTAGAATTTGTCTTGTTATGACTGTAAGACCCAAGGGAAAGGAGGCTACATCTGGAGATTTCTGACAGGTTCTCCTAACTATATATATATAGTAGGATTTCATTTACAAACAGACTATTGGTGAAGAGCAAGTCTCTAGCACAGCTGTCTGTACTAATTGTACTCAACTATATGTACTCCAGTTTGTACTCGGGACAGTGTTGTAATCTAGATATGTAAGATTAAAGTGAGTACTCATAGTCTCATACTGGCAGTCGTTTACTTGACACTTGTACTCATACCAAGGGGAACTCTGTACTCCTTCTCATAACTGTTGTAACCCTCACATACACACCCCACCCACCTACAATGACTCCTTCACACCCCCACCCCCACCCCACCCCCCTCCCCCACCCCATCCACATCCTGTATCGTGCATTCAACATACTGTTTGTAGTGTCTTTCACTAGTAAAGTGAAAATATTTTATTGAAATCATAGAGCGCTATATATTTACTGTGAGATATGACAGTAACAGATTGAAATATAGCATACTGCACATTCACAAGTTTCAGCACCCACCCACCAGCATCTACACTGAGGGAGGGAAAAGTCCTTTCTCCCCCCCCCTCCCCATATTTGTCTACTAAACATTGGTCTGACTTCTTCACCACCCCTAAACCTCTGTAGTCTCGGAGCCTACAAACGTCTTTGTTTCCAACAAATTTGTTAAATTTAATTGCACTTGTCAAAGAAAACTAAATGTAACTTTCCCCCAACTTACTGGTTTGGGGATTTACAAGTGACAATCTTACCTGTCTCCAAACTACATTTGCACTCTGCAATCTAGTACCTATGGTACATGACTGGAAACGTTATAATATAGCAATGCACCCTACTATTCCTACTTCTGGGACGAGGCCCAATTTCTCCCCCTTCCGAATGTACCCTGTAATGAACTATGTCAGGTTACAATGCTTAGTCTTTTACTTCATAAAATTTCAAGCAAGTTTTTAGGTCACCCCCAGTTGAGAATTTACATACAAACCTTACCATCTTCCCTTTATCCTCACATTGACATCCTCTCCCATAATGTAAGCAGTTTCCCGTTTCTTACTGCTTCTCTGTTTACTGGGGATTTGTTTTTTTTTTCCTCTGCTAGACTCTAGCTAATATTTCTTTGCTAGATATGACAATTCCAAACCCATCCCACACGTCCTGCATCAGGCTGCATGATGGATTGCATACGTGCAACCACATTTTCACAGCAATGAATTTTAAACAAATAATCTACAATTTAATTCCTTATCCAGGGTAGCCAAGACCCTCAGCTGGGATTCTTGTTTTGCTGTATAAATTTTACTGCTCTCAATTCATATTCACTGAATTTTAGAAATAATTTGATCTGACTGATTCTTAAAGCAATATTTTTGCATCAAAGTTGCAACAATCTGAGACCTGTACAATTTTTTTTAACTGTTAAATGAAAGAGCAGTACAGGTCTACTACTGCCCACAGGGACCTGAAATATATTATTATCTGTTAGTTACTGTAATTTAGTCTATTCAAAATTCACACCACAAAATATAAAATAAGGTATAAGCCTAAGGTTTGAAAATGAAGCAGAAACATTTTTTTCATGGGAATACTATAATATATGAGACACCAAATTTACAGTACAAACTTTAGTTACTTGGTTAGCTAAAAGATCTCATTCTTCAATGATTACAAACAAAATACATTTATGTGTAAAAGTAAGTGGGCCTGATGTTTCGATCCTAGCAGGATCTTCTTCAGAGGCTGAATGACAAGTAATGTCATTCAGCCTCTGAAGAAGATCCTGCTAGGATCATAACATTGTCATTCAGCCTCTGAAGAAGATCCTGCTAGGATCAAAACATCAGGCACTTGTCATTCAGCCTCTGAAGAAGATCCTGCTAGGATCATAACATCAGGCACATGTTATTCAGCCTCTAAAGAAGATCCTGCTTAGATCAAGACATCAGGCCCACTTAATTTAACACATTCTCTTACACAGGCTCTTTATAGTGGGTAAGCAGATTTGCAAACAGTTTTTGTTTTATTTTAAAATATATTTATAACGATCAACTCACGGTACCATTATGATCTGCAGACAGATATGGCAGCTTGTCAAATTTCACTAGGATCAATACATACAGTATGACAGGACCCTCTATTAAATTTTGGGCTATAGGCTTCAAAATTCTGATTTAGCATAAATTTCCTTAAATACAGCTAGTTCTTTTCCATGGCATATATCTATTTTGCATCACCCTCATCACATTACAATGCATTTGATACTTTTATTACAGAAGCTTCATTAATCTTTCAACATTTGCTCTTTGCAAAACTGGTGCAACTTATAAGTTCATGTTTCAATTTACGATCATGCAAGGTATAAAATGTCTTTTGAGACCTACTCATGATGTGTTTCTGTGTATCCAAATGTTAGCTTAAAGACAACACAAATTTAGGATACAGTGAAAACTTTAAAAGAGCATATCTATTGCTAAATGGAGACCTACTTGGTTTTGGTTATGGAGATTGTCAAAACGATTTTCAAAATCAAAACATGACATGGTACAAAACCCCTTGTCCCTTGGGCCCAGAGAGGATGAGGACCCAATCGCTTCCCATCCACAAATTGAATCTTCCTAATTGACCTGTGGATGTTATTCGGTACTAGTTGATCAAGCTAAGACTACCACCTATATCTTTCATCAAATGAATAATGAATGAAACATACAAGTTTGAGAGCAATTTATTTTCCTTTCCAATTCTTACAAAAAGTTTGATCGCCAAACTAATCCCTAGCTCCCTTCACATGTATACTATTATTGATCACACACAAAACATACACATTTTTTTTTTTTTTTTTTTTTTTTTTTTTTTTTTTTTTTTTTTTTTTTTTTTTTTTTTTTAAATATCATATTCTGATTCAGGTAATAAACAATGTATTATGGGATTTTAGCAATGAATAGTTTTTCAAACACATCCACATGAAGGTTTACCCTGGTTGTAGCTCCATGGTTTACCTAAATCAATTAACAGAACCAATTGCTTTCACACGTTAACCGCTCAAACACTGCACTGCACACTGGCAAAGAATAATTACATCACTTTGTGTTTTATACTTGCCTACAGTATTCTACAGATATATACTTGTACATATGGAGCTCTACAGTATATGCATGCAGGGGTGAGCATGATTGCTCACAGGTCATTCATTATTATGCAATAGATTTTTCTTCAAACTATGAATTCCTCTTTGGGGAAAAATTCAATGAGATGACTTCGTTCCACTTCCTGAGTGAAGTATCAAAGCTCAAAACAAAAGCTCTCCATCAGGGTGGAACTAATGAGGCATAAATAGGCTCATTATGGACAGCCATTCTAGACTAAATTATTCACAGTCAACAAACAGTCATTGCTCAGTGAGAATCAAAATACAGTTAGTGAAAGATATGGGAGTACTGCAGGTTATATTCCAGTACCAGACAGTGTAATAAGTTATTACACTTGTATATATCTGAGAAGAGAAAGATGATTGAATTTAACCTATTTTAACCTATTTTAACCTACTTTAACCTATTCAAGATGATTGAATATAACCTATTTTGACTGGATAAACCCTCCGTACTTCCAGCAAGGGGATATATATAGGTTTTGACCTAAACATACAGAAAAAATATATATTTAACCTTTCATGATACTATAAAGTTGAATCTATCTATCTAATGATGAAACTTAACAAATGATAATTTACCTTGTCTTAAATCAACACTTGCCTAAACGTGTCAACAAAAGTCTCAGTGACTACTATATATGACAACACTCTCAGACACTGTGAGCGGCAGAATTAAGGAAGGAGGCGGGGCCACTGTAAGGTTGTGTTCGACTGCGCAGGGTGTACGTTACTAAAAAGGTTACCCATTCACTCTAGACACAGAAGAGCAGCGAGAGCAGTAATGTTGTGAGGGGACAGGTAAGTTAGAAAGCAAACTTAATTCAATACTTTCAAAAACGATTTCCTCTCTTATATAGCAACATAATGTCTCTAGTGCCCTGAATTTCAAAAACATTGTGAAGAAAACTTGTCTGGTTTTATAATAAATGTACATAATAAAAGCAATATTGACTTAGCTGGCCTCAACAGAAGGATCTATAAAGCGAGTGCTAGTGATTGATCGTCTCTTTCAAGCTATTTAATAAACTTTATGGCCTATTACCGATAATAAGATTTAAGCGTATTAACTTGAAACAAGATTTAAGCCTATTACTTCAAATATGAAGTATCAAACTAAAGGGGATCTCAATAGATTCAGATATTTTCACCATGTTCTGAACAGAGATAACCTTGGGCATAATTATTAATAATTCCATCATATTTTATGGACAAGTTTTATAGACAAGTTTTCATGGTTGTACTATATCGTTTATAATAAATAATAAATTCCATTCTTTTTCTCCTTCATTAGTTGAAATGTCAGGTAATTTTAAGTAAACATGAAGTGCACTTCTACTAAGGGGGGGGGGGGATCAATTGTACATCAAATTGCAGTACTTGAACTTTTCTTTAAATCTATGCAAGAATAGCAGGGTGTGAAATGATAAAAATTGGTATAACGCCCAAAACTGTTATTCTATTTTACCACCAAACCTGCACATCTCGCTTACAATGGACATATCGGTCGGACAACCAAATACGCTGTTCGGACAAACCAAATTACCCAGAAAAAACCCTGTAATATTTGCCCGTCACTACAGTCACTCATTACAACTGACGAACCTTAGTTATCTGAAGAATATTTTCTCAAATATTTAAAGTGGTATTTAATACAACCTGAACTGATAACAGTGTTGTATAGGTGTGTACAACATATCAAAATTAATGTTGTGCCTAAAAAATCCTCCTTTAAGCAGTAACGTTTTTGTAGATCATGACAAATATAACCAGCGTCCAAGCTTATCAAATTCAGTCATACTCACATTGTGAACCTTGCTAACTTGATTGTAATATCTATGCATAAAATGGGGATTGGGATTAAAACATCCCACAAGGATCAATCTATTTTGGGAACCAAAACAACACTGTAGTTTGCATGCATATTGAATCATATTTTTGAAGAATGAGTTAAAATGCAATATATACAGTGTGTACATATGTGTTATATTGCAATATGTTATAGAAATGGGTACATAACTGTACAGTGTCAACTGTGAGCTGTACATATAAAGTAGGGCATTTATAGACACTGAGTTGTGATATATTAAAATATGTTTTGTTACACTTCTGGTCTTCTTCAGTAATATTCTAGGCAGTTATTTACCAAACCAAACTGCATAATTTATGAACACATGTACTGTGTCTATCCCATACAGTACCAATCTTTGGGCATATATATTAAGCCACTGTGCATAATGTAGCCTATACAGAATGCACACATTCAACATTAATTTAATACAAAACCATGGCAATGTATACAAAAGTAGTATTCATAAATTACTATTCCTTAGATTAACGCAAAAGTAATCAAACCAGAGAATAAAGCTTCTTGGAAAATATACCTGTACTACAGTACAATGCTTTAATGTTCTAAAATACAGTATATATGTAAGTATGCAAGTGAATGGCTTCAGGTCAGGTCAAATGATGCACAAACACCATAAGGCACCTACTGTGAATCATGTGTATACTTTATTATACTGATTCAATGTACCAAGCACAGGAAGGAGTCATTTGCTTTATGTATTTAAAACACTAACTGTAAGTGAACGTAGGACATAAGCATTTTATCTTTTCTTATTGATCTCATTAATTTATCATTAATTTATGTATGTTAATTACTTTAACTTGGTGTATCATTTTGGAAGGCTGTACAAGCTGCTTTTTATGTTGACAAAATGTATGCAAATACTTTAGCTGCTTCACTATAGAGCAAAAGATAAAAAGTTAAAGTTAAAAAATTCTATCCTATATTACATCATTCATAGCAATTAAAGATTAAGTCCCAGCTCAAAAAATTCTCTAGAGTCAGTCAAAAGATCTGTGGTCTGCCTTAGTTAGGATTTCATTTTGTGCGTTACAATAAATTTACGCATGCCGGTCAGTTGGTTAGAATTACAAGGAGTCTTTGTAGCGTTGCAATGTCAGTACTGTATTCCGAGGTTCAGAGAGTACACTTGTTCAGACTGTCCTTCTGTTGACCATTATTTATTACAATATAATACAATCATGCTAATGGCCCGGAACTTATAGAGCGCTGCACTTATAATACGATACAGTTTCTAACAAGAACTGTGAGAAAGGTCCAAAAATTTCTGTCAAAACACTCTGTAACTATATATTCTTTCCTATGGTCAGTTTTATTTCCCTATACACCATATTTTATACTGATTTTCGCTCAGCTGAGGTCACTGACTATAAAACTACGCATAAATTGGGATCAAATGGAATTTTTTCCCCCAAAGCAAGTCCTCATGTGTTAACATGTTCAAGACAAACTGAGGCAACTCAAGGCAGACAAGTGTCAATTCAGTTCCAACTTTCCAGCTCATAAAACCATGAAGCGTTCTAGGCATGAAAATCCATCAACTATTTGGATTTTGTTGTTTTCCCTTGTAGAAGAATACTTGAGAAAAACTTTTAAAGTAAAAACAAAAAGACAGGGTGGGCCTCCTTGATGTGTCTAAAAGAACAAGGGAGAGCCGTGGGCTTTAATTTACATCTAACTGACAAATATAACACCTTTGAAAGTGAAAGTAGGAGAAAGGCTTTTTCCATTTTCTTTTAAGCGAATGTAGCCATGACCATGGGATAATAAATCAATTAACTCTAAATGGAAAAGTTAAGATAAATTGAGAGATTGCAAGATTGTGTCTGATTTGTAATACAATTTGTTAAAAAGGATTTTACCCTGTTGTTGAAGGGTACTGACAAGTTTTCCCTTCTCCCCTTTTTTTTTTTTTTTGAAGAAGCAAAACATTTCCCAATTTTCAGCAAATAACTGAAATTTATGTAACATGGATACAATTTAATGATTCAATGTTAATTTGGTAATTTGAGCACTGCTTGGGGAATATATTGACTCATTAGAATATTGTTGACATCAAATTCAAGGACAGGGAAGAAACCCGAGACTAGACATCCACCAAGCTTATTATTAACCTAACAATGCGCTCTAATTTATGATATCATTGTTGACTTCAAATTATCAAAATATTGAGGCAAGGAACTGCCATATCACTGTGTTTTAGAATATAATTTCCAACAGGCTCAAAACCACAATTTGTGCAATTAGGCAAGTACTGGGTTAATCATCCAAAACTATGCCTAGTCTAGCCAGCATTCTCAGCACGATGTCTATGTATATATGCAGCACCTCACTCAACAATGGGATTAACTTAATGCCTGGCATGGAAGCTGGACCTAGGCCATGTAACATATTTCAAGCCTAACTTAGGCCTAGACCTACTGTAAGTTCAATTTAAGCCTGCAAGTGAAGACTACTCTCGTCTTAACTAGCCTGAGCCCTTACTAGTTACTCTATATTAAGTGTTTGTGTTTTTTCCTGTTGAACAATTAAGTTAGGGCCTATAGCCTAACGATGCCTATGGCCAGCAATGTATGTATCTGGTATTGCATCGCAAAATGCAATGGAAAAGACAGTTGCTATACAACTGCAAGTTTAAAGATGTGGGCCCTATAGCAGTTAGATCACGTTCGAGGTTGCCCTCCTCAAAAAGTGTAGGCCTACATCATACTTCATCGGCATAATGTGTCATTTAGTGATATTATCATTGGTTTTGGCTTTAAGTTTTGTTTATTTGATATTTGTAATCCTACGCCAAGAAAGGAGGCCTAACTCTACGCCGTTAAGATTGGTTACGTTAGCAATCTACCCCTCGTGGAAAGTTTCAAAACATTAGCCAATTTCCCAGACTGAAAAGTTCACCTTACGAATACGAGGGATGGCACGCGTTCCCCCAGCGCAAAAGAAGTGGCTCGGTTTTCTATCCACGCAAATTTCAGTATTTCTATTAAAATTCGGGCATATTTGATCACTGGTTAGTAATTGGCGGTCTAAGCACAAAGTTCTTTATTACATTAGGCGAAGTTTACAACCTCCAGATGCTGTTTGTGGGAGCTTCACGGATCAGGTATCCGATCTATGCATGCCGCGGCTGTTTTAGGATATGTTACTAGGAGCATTTATAGCACACCTACATGTAGACTCACTCCTTGTGCGATGTATATTATTTAATATTTAAAATTCTGCAATGACTTCATGTATCCACTGTGCCATTTACAAAGCTGAGATAGCGCAAAAAGCAAAGAGAATGTAATGTGCGTTTACAATATCCACAACAACGCATTATCCAGCACGCGCTTGCTGCGCTGGACTGTATTAACTTTAGTGTTAGTAAACATCCAATGTAATTTATTTGCATATAGACAAGACCCGCTGTACTGGCATCGCACGAGTATATGAAGTGAGTTTTCTCAAATTGGAACATGGATGATCAAAAAATGACCTCAGCTATTCATTCCTTTTCTTTAATGATACTAAATAGGCTAACTACAATTGTTCATCTACAAAACAAACTACCCAACGTTACAGGATTAAAGTGCAGCAATATTTTAATACCCAGTACGCGTATTAAATCCCCATAATTGTATACGCTGAATATTTTTAATATTCATTTCTGGTTTATTTTGATATATCTGTACGGTATAATTACAGCGCCAGGAAAGAATATAATTGATGATTAAATATCAGGCGCGAATATGATATAAATATGAGAGCTTTTGCATAATTTGACAGGAGGATGCCTTGGGCAGATATTGGGCAGAATAAATTAAATAGAATCGGTAAGTCTATAGGCTGATATAGGCTAAAAAATGTTCCACGGTGAGGATTGTCTAAAGGTCAAACATATTGCCTTATATTGTAACATCATTTATATTTACTTATAGCCTACACTGAGTCAGTTCTATAATTTTCCAAACATTGGATAAAACGACTCCCATTTGCTTACAGAAAGTTAACTGGAAATGTAGTGGATGATAAGTGTAACTGAGTTAAGATGCACAAGTTAAATAGCTTTTGAGTCTATCGTGGGAATACTTGTTTTAGTGCATTTGGTCTTGATATTTCGCCTCGATACCCCTATAGGCATTGATGCACACATATTGCTTGGAGGTCTTGGTGCCTTCCACGAAATGTAACCTTGGTTAAATTTCGGCATTAAAGTCGGCTGTTTAGCTCAATTTCACAGTCGAATCATGCATTCTTGCTCAAATTCCCTCATAGTAAAAGTGAAACAAACAGACTACGAGCTTTCCTTACTGTAGCTGACCAAAAATGTACAATTTTAAATTATAGCCGTTATCCTTGGCCTCAACAGTTAATTTAAATAGGCCTAAAAACTATGTCTAATTGTATAGGCCGTGATGCAAAGTAGACTATATATAAGAACTTCTGCTATTAACATTTGGTAAATGGCTCATTGAAGTTGCAATTTGAATTATGCACCTTGTTCAGGGTCACTCTGATCAAATAATATATCACGTTATATGACATAATTTGGCATTGAAAACTATGACATTTGTGCGGCCAAAAACGTTTGGCTGAAGGCTTAATTATACCAGCGAGGGGATGGGTGTCATCCAAAAGAGAAGATTAATAATTAAGTGCCCCACAAATTTAGTGCAATACAAGTTTGCTTATTTTATCATTTCTATGGTAATTTTTGGGGTGGTCTAAAGAAATTCATTTGTTTGAATTTATCTTCCTTTTAAAGGTGGAGCTGTTACCATCAAATTGTGGCAATTTTAAACGCAAAATGCATCTCTTAAGATGTAGGCTAATGTTATATTTTGAAGAGCCTGTCATACAGACTGTCACAAACCGCTATGCCTATATATTATGTGCCAATAAGCAGTTTTTATAAATACCGAATAATTTCCACAGAGTGTAAGTTTCAGGCTCAGCCAACTAAAAAGAAATTTAACCTATGAATGATAATCATGTTTCAGGGGATAACACTGAAATTAACCGAAATAAAATAAAATTGTGCTGATACTCTGATAATTATAATTATTTTGAATGATATACATTGGATATATGATTATTGGATAAAATTACAAATTTCCGCACGACAATTTAATTGAAACATCTTTTTTTCGTGTTTAATTTCTCGTGCACACAATAATAAAAACAATAACAAACTTCACAGTACCGTATATACATTTAAAACCATTGAACTCTTTCAGTTAGTCTTTCGTCGACGAGATCACAATTCTTACATTTCTGTAAGTACAAATTACGGTTCATGATCATTCGATTTGTCTTCAAAAGTTGACAACGAACAGAATTATACCAGCCTAAAGTTGAATGACTCAAGTACACTGAACTCATTCCGTTCGCTTAAAATTCAGGCCGAACTGACTGTACTATAACCCCCATAATATACCATACAGACTAGCACAATTAACGCAAAACATGCACTGTGTAGCTAAGCCGAAATGCACGGGGAAAAAATTAAAATCTCACCGTGTATCCTTTAGAAATAATGAATCTCAAACAAGAAAAGAGAATAACACATATAATTCCTTCTATTATCCAAATATTTCAGGTATTAAGTTCCGTAAAGACTGAAAAAAAAGTGAAAGTGGAAACTGTTCCTTGTAACTAACTTTAACACGTACTCCGCTAACGTTACTATGCATCACCATGTGTAACGAGAGTAATCACTTTTTTACCAGTGTGTAAGTATTGGAGTCGCGATCAAAACATTCCACCAACACTTGTTGTGCAAAAGATGAAACAGGTGAAACGGCCATGCGCGGATTGATCTATTATTTTGACAGGGGGGTAGAATTTCTCCGCAGTTAAAAATGAAAGGTTGTAAAAACAAATCGCATGTGTCAAAGAAAAACAGAGAAACGGGGGAAAAAATCATGCGGTAAACTGAAGAGTTCGTGTCATGGTTTGATTCGGCTCAAAGAAAGAGGAAAATTCATTCATAGGAGTGTTAATTTACACACAAGCTTTAGAAAGATCTTGTCGCCAAACTTCGGTATGATTAACTACTGCCGTTTTTGCTAACATCATGTGTAGGTCACTGTTCGTTTCAATAAATGATGATAGGACAACAACAATAGGCAGTCGGGCGTGATGAGAGATAAAGTGAAATCAAAATAAAATAAAACTGTTAGCAAACTGCTTATCCACTAGAGAGCCTATGTAGGAGAATGTGTAAAATAAGTTGGCCTGACGATTCGATCCTAGTGAGAGAGAGGTTAAGTGGATACAGCCCGGGCTCGGGTTCAATCAGGGTGCCCGAGGAAAATGGGGTAAAATAATTGTGTATCAGTTGTCTTTCAGAAAAGAAAAGAACCTTAATACGTCCATACACGTACCCGTATATCATGAGAATTTGTGAGGACTTCAAAGAGGGACCGGTAACATAATTGTACAGGGGACCGGTATAGCTATCCAGTCCCCTATAGACACAGTGCTGATACAGGAGACGGCTTCTGAGAATGGAAGAACATTGACGATCTTTTGCCTGCATTGGCTACTTTATTTACAAAATTTAAATATCCACAAAGTCCTGTATCAGCGAGTAAATTTGACGTCATTGCTCTCTTAGTCTGAGAGCTCTGTGA
>JAIPMN010000289.1:0-10407 GCA_020650975.1 Apostichopus californicus
CACGTCACGTCACGTCACATCATATCATATCATATAATAAAACAGAAACAAAAGTAAAAAGATTTGAAATCGTATTGCTTTCTGTAAGCCCTCTCAGAAAATTACAATATAATAGAATGGTTCATTCTCTTTCTCGACAACAGCTCACACAACCAGGGACGTACATTTTTCAAATGAGCTTGTCGAGTGACCGACCGAGCAACGTTCCGGGCGAGGCCGCCGGATGGGGTAGGAATTTGTTAGCCTAATATTACCAAAGTATGGAGAATGTAGAAGAAGGGAGAGAAATAGTGTTTTCTGATCCATGGGTGTAACACCACGTTAAATTCGCCCCCCCCCCCATTTTAAGACCGACTTGGCATTTATTTGAGACCAACCTTTGATTTTCACTGTGAGTGTGACAACCCCCCCCCCCCCTCTCCCGATGTACGCTCTGCACCCAACTCTCCCCTTTCTTGATTGTTATGTCACAGCATGTGCTTTGAGTACAATCACAAATAATACTCACAGGTATGGCAGTGATCGTAAATGTCAAGACCATTTGAAACCCAGGACTAATGAACTTGGGTCTCCTAGCAGACTTGCGACCCGCGTGGAATATCCTATATAACCGAATCGTCTTTGTGCAGAGCGGGATATAAATGAGCGATGTAGCTAAGACTGGGCCGATTCTGCGCAAAACACACGTGACACTTCTTGGCGGTAACCCATTGACTAATGCGACGATGTAAGCGAGATAAATCCCGGTAAAAATGACATAGCACAGTTCTCTACTCGAAGCTTTAATGAGAGGTTCTTCTCGATTCTTGACGTAAACTGCCACAATTATATTTGTGAGAATTAGACCAGTTGATGAGAATACCACAACCACTACACCAAGGATGTTTTCGGTCAATGAATCTTTCGGATCTATAGGTGCACAAGCAGTAAAATTAGAGTCCTTCTGTGGCCATCCGAAAATTAACGCCGTAGCGTTTACACAAGATGTGCACTTCGTACCATTGTCAGTTACAATCTCGTCCACATCACATAGAGTGCAGGTCCAACAACATGCGTTTTCTGGGACGGTGTTTTGCCTCTCCCCTATACCACAAGGTTCGCTACAAATCGATATCGGGACGCCCGTTTCATTGTCTCGCTTTCTGAATTCGCCCACATACCATGGAATGTCGACCTCGATCGTGAGTCCCATGCCACCTTCATTGAATATCCATTTCCCGACATCAACAAATTGATAATTGCCATCTATGAGTTGTAAATTACGCACTGAATATTTTCCCTGAGAATCTCCGTTGTTAAGGAATTTTACTTTGCCATTCGCTTTACTGTCCACTTCAACATTCAAGATATATTCCTTCAGTGTTGAGCCATTCACGTATAACATATCATCACAAAGCCTTGTGGGCGTTTCTGGACAAACTTCTTTATGCAAATTGTCCAATGCAAATGCCAATGCATTAACACTATCGATCACGAGAGTTTCGTGTGTTGGCGAATCAGATGCGTCCATGCTATCAAATGGTCTGCATTCGTTATTCATACGAAGGGCTTTTGTTTCATTCTCACATGACCCGTAAGCATCAATAAAGTCCTCGAGCCATGGGTTCTCGCTGGTGGACCTTTCAATGGAACGAAAATATTGATCGTAATCTGGCAGATTTCCAGAAAGCGGGAGGACCGTGAAACATCCTAGATGAAGAAGAATAAGAAGAAAAATAATCAAGTTAAAAACACAAAGGAAATATTCATCTCTAATCAATGGGATATTTTTTCCCTTAAAACAATTCAACATTTGAGGGTATTTAGACAGAAAGATTGTTTTTATGTACTAAACAATCTGTTGCCCCAGAACACAGAGCAAACACGCATTCCAATGTCTAGGCCCAATATTGTGTATGCCACACTGAGGTCATATACCAACACACGACCATGCCTTTAAATATGGAATCTCACTTTAAAGGGCTTTGTACGTCAAACGGAACACAAAAGGAAACGCTTATGGCTGAAAATTCCTTGAACGTCATGTCAAATGATTTGACAAATTCACCGAGGGACTAAAAAAGTACAGTTATGAAAGGGTTATATACGACAGTTGCTAATGGTTTTCCTACTACGAGACTAAGACGTTCTTTACTTGTCCAATGTTATAAACTAGAGGCCTGACGGTGATGAAAATTATAGCCTGCTATTAATTAATTTAAGAGGAAGATTTGTGTGATCGAAGGTCGATACTTTCCCATGTCAAACGATTTTAGAGGATTAAAGGAATACGATAACTTTAAATAGTAATTCTGAGGTCATAGCCAGAAGTAAAAAGTAATCAAGGGAAGGGGTATCACTTTCTTCTTCTCACGAATGGTTTTGTCTGTAAAGGTGTAGTCTACCCCATCCCATCAGGAGACCAAAATGCGCGCGCTTGAAATGGTTCGATTGAGTTTTTTCTATGGTATGAGTGTGTTGTCACCATCCTTTTTGCCTTATTTGCTAACATTTTTACTTTTCTGAATTGTCGTTCATAAAATGTCAGCAATTTGCCAATACAAATTTATAAGTCGTTATTGGTTAGTGGAATATATTCGTAAGAATTAGATTTTCGATTCTTAATCATTTATTCGATTGTCATTTTTAACCAAAACAGCGGAAATGACTAAACTCTAAACAAGAAACACAAGTGTGTATTCTCACGAATGTTTTCGAAATTGTTGAATATTTAAAGAGGCCTAGTCGTCACGTAGGCTGATTGCAGAGTTTCTTCTGTGACTTCAGAGATCGATACAATACGTTAGTCTGGCGTCGCGAATGTGACGTCACTCAGCAAGAAGGAACACCTTGACGAACATTTGCAGAGTTAGCTTGTATGTATGGCAACAGCAATTTAACACTAGGGAAAGTACATAGAAAATAACGCAGTGTGTGTCGATATAGTTATTGTAATTTAATGAATTTTAAGGTCATCTTTAAGTTTTTATCGATTATCGTTCTAAGAGATCAACCAAGCTCAGTTGATCGAATTTAATAATCGCTGAGCGAATTTTCACAACTAATTAACAACATAGCCTAAGTCCATCCCAGAAATGATTGGAAATATTTGTCCGAAATATTTTCCAAAGCGAAGTTAGAGTATAGTATTCACGGTCCGTGCAAGTTCACACTATAACAACGTGTTTTAGCTATATAAAATATTAGTACGATGTTTACAAGACTCTTGGTTTGATCGATCTTATTGCAGAAATAAAATGTAACTTATCTTTTATCATGTTATGGATAATGTCCCGTTCAGTTGTGTATGTGATATATGCAGACTTATCATCGACCTTAATTTCCTTCTGTTAAACTCATAGTGTTTGCCATGAATTTTCGTCGTTGCTTTCTCTATTGCCAGATTCTCCCATATGCATTTCATATTTCAAATTGTCGTTACAATCCCTTAATAGGAATTGAATTCTACCACCCATCGAGATGCATCATTTTAGTCCTAAGATGGAAATTAGTGGTAAAGAGAGCTCACTCATTCTATTTTAGTTATATTTTACGGATAATGTGCTACTCTAACTCTGTCAGTATACAGTTAATCAGGTTAGTACCTTGTACAAATGTATCTGTAATTATAAGGCAGACGACATTAATGGAAGAAAAATACGTAGCATCACGTAAAGAAACAATTATGATACCAAAAGTAATCCATGGAGTTGCAAATCTCATTCCAAAATGTGGTTACACAACGGCTCTGATGCCATGACTACAGAGGCACATCGACAAACAACATCACCAAATCGTAGTAAATGAACCGTACGGTTAATGTGGAGCTTACGACACACATTTTTGAACCTTTGATTTTCATTTACTAAGTGACCTTTGACATTTGACGATAATACGATATAAACATTGAGCGTCATTTGTTTCCACTTGGGTGTGTCATATTCAGCCATGTTGTCGTTTTGGCGTGAACATAATAACCCGATGAACAACCTTTGAATTAAGGCAATTGACTCTACGACGTCATCAGTTACGATCTCAACATCCCAGCTTAGGCAAATACCTATACCAAAGCATATTATGAAACAGGTGTGAGCGACCCAGCGATGGACAAGTTTGACCTTTGACCTTTGATCTTCACGTTACCATTGACCTAATTATGTTAATACGATCTATACATTTGAAGTCTACTTTCTTCTTACATGGGTTTCGCCCATTTCGTCATTTTGTCGGGTTTGCTCGTAATGCTCTTTTGCTTTGAAATAAGAGCTTTGACTTTGACCCAAACATGTCATCAGTCACTTAGGCACATATAAAGATGGCGTTTTGCTCTATTGATGAGAGGACAAAATAATGCAGCGAAAGTTGTACAAGCTCGCAGTCAACCCACAGTGTTCGTCTACGGACGTGAATCAGCAGCTGCAGTTCATGCCCTGCAGCTTTCGTTCACGAACATGGTGAAGGTCCTGCATCTGTTTTTGGCGGATGTGGTGGATCTCTCGTTCGCTTGCCTTTTGTAGCTGTCGTGTGTGCACCAATCCTCTGAGACCTCTGGGTTACTGCTCCGACGTCCCTGGTTCAAATCCCTTCTCTACCGCTTTTGAAACTGGGGCTTGATCCCTGGTTACACGGTATGCAAGGTACTGTGGCTTCTAACTGGCTGCCCAGCATAGGCAAGCTTATATAGGGATCGCCACAAATTAATGGCTGGATAGCTCAGTTGGTAAAGTACTGAACTTAGAACCCAGAGGTAATTGGTTCGAATCCCGTTGTAGCCGTAAATTGCTTTGCTCTTTTTAATTCATGACAGTTTCCCAGTCAATTTTCCGCTGTTATATGACTTGTATAATGAATTTGTTTGAACAAAAATTAAGTTTTTCTTATTTAAGAAAAATTCATCATGATCATGATCATACTGATTCTGATTCTGCTCATCATCATATTTTGAAAATTGCATGTAAAAAATTCGTTTTCAATTTAGAAAAATACAAGTTTCCTTATGGGAAAAGTAATTGACTTAAGCGAATTGAAGTTTACTTGACAAAACTTAATTTGTATAGGCCAAAGTAAAAAATACGACGTAAATGTTAAAACTGCTTGCCATATGACCTTTGCTTAAGCGTTGTAACCAGTAGTGATGCATTTCCTTACTTTCATTATAAACTCGTGGCTATACCTTTCATTTCTTTATAACTTAATCATCAATTGATCACGCTTGGAAAGGAAATGTGACTCCTGACAATTTTCGTGTTTGCTTAAGAGTTACACGTCATTAACACCTTTCACAGTACATTACTGAATTTAATTGACCCGAAATTTTACAGAAATTCAACTTTTCTGATAGTTACTTAACAGGTGCTGCAGCACACTACATTAATAGCAGGAAATTATTTTCGATCTCAAAGACGCTTCATTACTGTATTTGCGTAAAACGTTTTTTATCAAATCTAGAGAACTTACGGGCAGATCAAGATTGGTTACCCGGGAGTCGCTTTCCAAAAGGTGATTTATCGCCAACTATTGGAACGGAACACTCATTTTCAGGCCTTAGCTTTAGCGTGTCATATTTTGATGTATATTCTTGGAAAGACCTTATCACAACGATACATGCAGAAGCTTTGGATGGTATTGTTGATCGTAATTTCATATCACCGTCTTCAAGTGCAATGTAATTGGTTACACTCTCTGTCTTTTTGGTCCTGCAAGATTGTAATTTGCTTTTATGTGCTTTCCGAAATTTGCCATTTGGATTGAAGAAACTTAAACACTCCTCTGTTACCCCGTTTTATAAGACCTTCTCGAGCGTGATGCTTTCGCTGTGTGTGGCTAAACTGATTACTGAAGCCAAGCCATCTTTTATGTAGCCCTCTACAAATAGTTGTGTCCCTATCATTCGGCTACTGGGAAGGGTGGGGTGGAGAAGGGGGGGGGGTCCGGGTATTTCTCTGTACAATACAATCAATAATTAGCTCAAGCGTCATGGAGGCTGTCACCGCACATTGAACAACTGAAAAATCAAGTGATCGATTTTTACTTACTAATCCGTCGAAATTTCGAAATTTTTACTTCAAGATACAAAAATAGATTACGATATGTAATGATAAAATTTGGAGAAAAAACTTCCCAGGGTTGGGATGAAACATCGAAATTTCGAGACTCTCAGGTTAATTGAGATAAACCAAAAAACTTGGGACAAATTGTTCAAATGTTGACACAGCAATCAACCCTCCCCCTCCCAATGAGTGATCTCATGCACCTCCCCCTCCTCATGAGTGATCTCATGCACCGCCCCATCCACATGAGTGATCTCATGCACCCTCCCCTCCTCATGAGTGATCTCATGCACCCTCCCCTCCTCATGAGTGATCTCACGCACCCCCTCACTATGAGTGATCTCACGCACCCCCCTCTACATGAGTGATCTCATGCACCCTCCCCCTCCTCATGAGTGATCTCATGCACCCTCCCCCTCCCCATGAGTCATCACTTTACAAGATTCTGTTGGCGAGAATCCAACTGGTTGTCAGTTTAAACTTCATCCACTGATAAGTATGCAATAGTCAACATTATGAAACAATAATGTCCATAATAACGTCATTGGTTACGTATTATTGTTACAGGTACTAAGTCAAATCGACCTACTGTTGTTGAGAATTCCTACTGAAAAAAAACTGATTTTAGGCAATATCTCAGTTTGGCACCGACCCTAAAGATTCAGCAACACTGAAATTGCACTGAAATGTTGACATGGTCTAACAACATGTCTATCTCAAATTTGAACTCAACACAAGGTACAGTTATTCATTTATTTGTTTTATCGCCAATTGTGTACAATGGGAAAGGAAGTCTCATATAAAGTCTTACAAAGACTTAACAAGGTAGGAGACTCCCTGGGAGAAAAGAAAAGAAAAATGTACAAATATATATAATACAGATTATACGTAAGGATTAAATATACAGTAATAACATTCTAATGATGCTGAGATGGATACGTGAATAGATTATATAATACTAGTACGAGTTAATAAATTCCTTTTTCAAATGTCTGGTGAATGTGGGTTTTGAAGTTATAGACTTCAAAATTTGTATTGCTCTGTTACGAAGACCGAATTTCCCTATGTTGCTATGGTAAAAATTGCAATGAGCGTTGTCTGCTTGTCTTGTGTGATGGTTATGTAAGACTCTGTTACTACATATAAAGTCATTAAAAGTGACTGGCAGTAATCCATTCCATGCTTTGTAAGCAAAGGTAGCAACCTTGACTGTTGTAATATCACCAAGTTTTAATAAATTTAGGGACTTGAATATTCCACTAGTATGTTCAAGTGGTGGGGCATTAGCAATGTGACGTATAGCCCTCTTTTGGAGAATATTTAGGCGGTCAATGTTAACATTGTATGTACCAGACCAAATAGTTGTACAGTAGGATAGGTGTGGCAGAACTAATGTTTGATAAAGCATTCTTAGGACATGCTGTGGGAGGAAATATTAATACAGACGAGGAGGCAGTTATTTTTACGATCACGAATGTGGGAGAAGCCAGCAAGGGCTTATGGGTTACATTATCATGTCTAACATCATGTCTAACATCATGACTAACATCATGACTAAAACATCAAAACTAAAACATCATGACTAGCATCATGACTAAAACATCAAAACTAAAACATCATGACTAGCATCATGACTAAAACATCATGACTAAAACATCATGACTAAAACATCATGACTAAAACATCATGACTAAAACATCATGACTAGCATCATGACTAAAACATCATGACTAAAACATCATGACTAAAACGTCATGACTAAAACTCGAATATCAGGCATGTGTTACACCGGTGACATCGTCGCTGTTTAGTTTTGCATATTCATGTCTAAACTCCCATCTGATCGTGGTCTAGTTCTTATAATGTGAATCGTTTTAGTTTTGTTAATATGCTGTCAAAATTTTACCATTTTTTGTTGGTTTTCGTTAGTTTTAACAACTATCACTGACGTTTTCAGTCATTAAATGAATGTTGCAGTATACATGAACAACACCGGGGTGCATCGAAACATAACGAAAAGCATAATATCAAACATTATCTTATGTTTTTTTCCTTTTTCACTTTAAGTTAAATCCGAGAAAAGAACATAACTATCAAGGTTGTAGTCGAAGCAAATGTATCTGAGTCCAGTTCCTAGTCCGAATCCGAGACAACTTCGTGTAAATAGACAAATGTACTCTAGTCCAACAGCCCTGGTAAAACATTAGTTCCGTCTTGCTTCACTGCAGGCGACTTTCACTCGCCTGATCCCCCCCCCCCCTTCCCCTCGACGAACATAATAGGCAAAGAACAGCGTTTGTGTTCAACGTGTATAGTTCAGTTTATCCGCCAACCACAGTCTTGTCCATCACTTAAAATTTTTACCACAACAACATAAAAATTTATTGGGCACCTAATTCACCAGTTAAATGCAGAGCTATTTCGATGGTAAACAAGTAACGGTAGTGATCTAAAAGTGACGTTTTGCGGTGAAATATGATCTAATTTAGGAGTTTAATTACTCCCTTGCGGCCATTTAAGGTGCTCCAACGAACACTATATCTTCTTATGAAGATCATTTGGATCATTGGACGTTGCTTTTAGTTCTGTTTGCGTTCATTTTATGACAAGATCATGTCGTAATTAGTTGAATTTTTTATGTAAAAGAGTAAAGGCCTAATTAAAAACAAATCGATCCACACTCAATATTAGACTCACGAGATATTAACATATAATATTGCACAAGCAATCATCTTCCACATATAGAGGAATACAGGCTATTTGTGGAATACTGGATATTTAATATAGTGATTGCTCTTCCTCGATATGTATGAACGGTGGCATTAGCAGGGTTCAATGAATTATTTCTAACCGACTAATTCCTTGTGCAGTTTTTCTTTATTTAAATTATTTTCCGGAATAGTGTTTCTCTGCCTGTATCCCTCTGTCATTATTATGCATCTCTCAGGAATATGAATGTTACATTGTAATAATACAATCACATTAATGATACAGACAAATATATTTGCAGATTGCTACATTTCTTATCTATCTGTTTATTAGATTATGTTGATGTACAGATCACTATGTATGTGGGGTGTGCGTGTCGCAGACCCAGGGAATGGTTCAGGACTACACTCCCTGCTCAGACGAGTCATTTTGCATACATTTTGGTTTCTAGTAGACAATCTCGCACACACCGAAATCATAAGTCAGAAACCGCCACAAATTTAAACAACACAATTCGTACATTTGATCGTTTCATGTTCCCACCTTTCCATCCACTATGTACTAAAATAATATTCATTTGAAAGCAGATGATAATTAATGTTTTGTTTTGCCACAATTATGCGGCTGTGAGTCTCCTTAAAAAGTCTAGCAAAATATTTAAACGCCGGGAGAGAGAGAGGGGGGGGGGTGCGGGGCGGGGCGGGCCGCCCGGGAGACATATAAGCTTAAATAGGAGTTGGGGTTGAACATAATGTATGCTTCTTTGCTTGGCTAAAATCTAAACTTCTGATGGAGAGATACGGTATGAGGGGACGATATATGACCAAGACGGTCACTTATATTCAAAAATTGTGCCAGTGCGACACTCCGCTTACAACAATGTAAGTCAACATGCGATTAATTCGCCGTAATATTGAAATTTGGAACCGGCTACAGTCTGATAACAGAAGACTTACTGGTGTCAGGCTGCAAGGAGTTACTTTAACAGTTCCTTGGTCAGACTCTCCGTTCGACCTTTACTTGAATATTGAGCTGAATATTGTCATTAAATACAGGAGCCTAACATTGGTTTACGTGTAACCAGCAGCCAAATTGTGGAAAGGGCTAGAAAACAAAACATTGTTTATCTTAAATCGTTAGGCTGGAAGAGAATTCTTTCTGCATTATTTCCTGAAGATATTGGTTTTAAAAAGCCTTACCTAATGCAGCTTCTTCATACCCTTGAACTGGTTGCAAATCATAGTTGCCCCACCCGTCACTGCCGATCCATATAAAGTGTCTTATAGCACCTTCTTCTGTTGCTGCTGCAAATATTCTCCTGGCCATTTCGACTTGCATGAAGAGTATGACTGACGTCACGTGAGATTCTCGCTGTGCTTGTTCCAGTTCCGTGATTATATCTTTGAATCTTGCTTCTTCCGCAGACTCCGAGATTGTTCGGGCAAAAGCAAGACAGATATCTTCCAATGGGGCAGTCAAACGAAATTCTTGTTGGGCACTTTTACCGTACGTATCATCTGAGTTAATGAAGGCGACGTACTTCCAATTGTACATCTTAAGGATGTCGATCATTGCTTTTACCTGAGAGAGAGAGAGAGAGGGAGAAGTAATAAACGATATTTAAGAATACTTACTAACGTATTGATTTCCGAGTAATATAATCGAATGT
>JAIPMN010000290.1:0-15776 GCA_020650975.1 Apostichopus californicus
CATTTGACGGAAAAGACACACCTGGCTGACTTGTAAGGATAACCGCCCTTCTGACGTCCTACATGTTTAAAATTGGCGTTTAATTTAATTATTTTTTCTCTCTCTTTTTTTTTTTTTGGCCAAGAGCAGGGACCCCCCCTGGATCCGCGCCTGTTGTCTGAAGTTAAGGTAATAGCCTGATTGGGGTTGAGTATAACATTTACATATAATAATTACGATGTGCAAAGCTATAATGTTACTATTGAATGATCGATTGTCAATACATTTGTTCTTTATAATAAATAATCTTGGAGAATAACCAGTGGACGAGTATAATTTTAATATTGATAGCAAAATTTCTGCAAAATGTGTAATTGACAACTTATCGTACATCTCGTCAATTCAACATTCTGCAAATGTTCAATTGTTCACTTCATTCCAACTGGGCAATTGAACAATTTTCTTTTATATTTATATCTTTTATATTATCATTAAAATTTGATACCTGAAGGCTTACTGTCTTTATTCTCTCCTCGTTTAGTATAGTATACAAAGATATAGTGTTTAGAACAATGACACATACAATGTGACTGCTGCATGGTGGTTAAAGGCAAACCGCGTGCAGCCATTTGAAAAAGTTAACTTTCTGTTGCTTGCAAGTGACGTTTTGTTCGTGTCGCTACAAAATGCAGACAGTAATGAAACGTGATACCTTGTTATCTTTCGCTGGACCTGAGATGTCCATCGCTGTACACTGTGCTGTAGATATTGACCGCAGCTATATGTACTGACTGTACACTAGTGTCTAATTACAGACGGTAGCAAGCTGTGTGTATTTTCTGGGATCGATGGTGGTGTCTAACACTTTTGTTACACCTCATTCGAAACTAAGTCAGATTACCGGCATTAGACGTTTCTTTTTGCACGAGTCTTCACAACTTTAATGCGAAACTGACTGACAATTCTATTTCATAGCTACCCTAGAGACTTTCAGGTATCACCGGGGTGTGTTTCTCCCCCAGTATATAACACCTCATTGTAAAATTTATCAAAGGTATTTGGTAGAGTTCTTGTTCACCACATTTATATGTTATCGATGACAAATAGGCCTACGATAATAATGGTCCTGTTTGCTTCTCCCTTAAAAGACAAAGATAAAACAAAGGAAGAGAGACAAAGGAAAACAAATGGCATTGATTATACAACCGGGCTAACTTTATTACACTCATCATTTGAAAACCGTAAACCAATTGGCTTGCAACAGTGTTAATATTTATATATATATATGGATATATAAATTACTTAGTCCTCATGCTGGCAAAGACAGATAACACCAAATTTAACAAAAAGACACACACACACACACCAGCAGCAGACCTTAATTTACCAATCATAGCTTTAAAGAATCACAGGATGCTTCATAGTAATAGTTTGTTATATTCATCATTCAAAAATTCAATTCGAATGAACATGAACGTAACAAAATAATTATTATCAATGAAGACCGGGGGAAAAAAAAAATCCAACTTTAGGAGTTGCCATGGAAACATGACATCAAATCTTTGCAGCAATTTCTTTCCGTCCTATTTTTATTCTTTGTCTTGAGCTAATCAGAATCGGCTAATTAGGCAATAATTCTGCTTGTGTCTGTCTATATAGTCGACAAAATTCTCATTTCACATCAATTAATTTTTCTGATTAAGCAATTAAAAATGTTGGTTATCATTCATTCAGGAATACAAAAGAATAAGGAAAAAAAACTGAAAAAAAAATTCTTTCTCGTTTCCCACAATTGCACAAGCTTAACCCATATAAAGTACCGTCACTTTATTATCCATAAAATGATACCACTGAAATCATTTCACATCGGTACTCTGCTATAAAGTTATCTTTTTAAACTAATATTTTCATTCCGGGCTGATAAATGAGATACAATGAGCAATAATGGAAAGAACCACCACATGGTACTTTTTACTAACAGTACGTAATTCACAACGAGGAGAGAAGAAATGCCAGTTGCCTGTAGCACTGCCAGTAGCTGATTGACTTCTACACAATCATCATAACAGTTTGATCAATGATCTTTTGATCAGCATCGATCCGACATCTGTCCTTAAAATTGGGTGCAGTCCAATGGTCAGCCTTGTGACCTCGAAGAGGCAAACCGAGGTCCCGGTACACGTTGCATTCTCAAATGTGAGCAAGGGCCATAGGGTATTGATTACCCGGGTGCCCTTGATATCACATGTTCTAATCCATTATATGCACTACATGAAGGACCTCAGGCCAGCGATCTTTCTGATACTATGGCATGCCAGTAGCTCTTATATCTACCGACTGAAATGATTCTCTTTTCTTTACTTGTTCGATTGATTGCGATTGACTGGTTCTGTTAAGTGCCTACAGCAGCTACTTCTTGTTTCTGATTTGGCGCTATAGAAATCCAATTTATTATTATTATTATTATTGTTAAACAAAATACCACTTTATGCTACTAGATAACAGCCATTATTAACATTAGTTGTTCTACTCCGTTGCCTTTAACCCACGCACCATGAACGGATCTTACTCTGATCTGAGATCTGATCTGAATGGATCTTACCCTGATCTGAGATCTGATCTGAATGGATCTTACTCTGATCTGAGATCTGATCGAGTCTTACTCTGATCTGTATCGATCTTACTCTGATCTGAGATCTGATTGGATCTTACTCTGACCTGAGATCTGATTGGATCTTACTCTGACCTGAGATCTGATTTGAATGGATCTTATTCTGATCTGAGATCTGATCGGGTCTTACCCTGATCTGAGATCTGATCTGATTGGATCTTACTCTGATCTGAGATCTGATTGGATCTTACTCTGACCTGATATCTGATCTGATTGGATCTTACTCTGACCTGAGATCTGATTGGATCTTACTCTGACCTGAGATCTGATTTGAATGGATCTTACTCTGATCTGAGATCTGATCGGGTCTTACCCTGATCTGAGATCTGATCTGAATGGATCTTACTCTGATCTGAGATCTGATCTTTTCATGTATGACCCATTAATTAATTGGTACTGCTTCTCTAGTTAATATGTAGTTCATATGATAAATTCCAGTTCACTATAACTGTTCTAAGAGCAAGACGTCAGTACAATGCTCTTGACTGTTCTCATTCTACATTAAGACATTGATAATTGTGTGACTATTTACATCCCTCTGTCACCAAAACCCTTAGATGTGAAGACAATAAAATCCATTCATAATCAGGATAAGCACCAACTAATGAAGTTATTTCATATTTGTTATCCTGCATAATACCCATGTTATCAAACAAAATATTGTCCATGAAAGGGGAGAGGGAGAATTCTTTGTTACCAACCTAACAAAAGTGAGAGAGGGAGAGAGAGAATGAAGTTACTTCATATGAATGTGTTGAATTTGTATGTTGTTTCTTATCCAAGATGATGTAAAATAATAGCATTCGGTACTTGTTAAAAAAATAAACCATTAAAAGCAGAGAACAAAATTCATTCAGCAAACTTTTGCAAATAATGCAAATGCATAGATCTAAAACAACTGTAACAAAACAGTGTATTTGTTTGTATTATATAAACTATATAAGTGTATAGAAGTGCCAAACATGTATTGTACACACTAGGGAGGTGTATATTTGTATGATACACACCAATGATATGTTTATTTGTATCATAGACTAGTAAATGTATATTCTAGTACATACACACCCTTCAAAAACCAATGATATGTCTACTTGTATCATACACACTATTGATTAGTATACTAGTATCATACACACCCTTGATATGTAAACCTGTATTGTACACACCATTAATATGGAAAACTCGACTGTACACACCAATTATATGTATACTTGTATCATACGCACTAGTGATGGGTATAGTAGTAACATACACATCCTTGATTTGCAAAACCTCTACTGTACACACCAGTGATATGTATATCTGTATCTTGCAAATTACTGATGGATATGTTTGTACCATACACACCAGTGGTATGTAAACCTGTATCCTAACACACAAACAATGTGTATCTGTCTATAGTAGGCCTACACACCGTTGATAACACATCAACCTAACTGTACACACCAATGATGTGTCTAATCTGTATCGTACACACCAGTAAAGAAGAAGAAGTAGAATGAGAAGAAGTGTACAAATCTCAAACATAATCCACGTATAATTACATTTATTTGAAAATAGCATCAGGTGAAAAACAAGTCAAAAATGTAAAATGTAAATTTTCTTGCCAACCATGCCAAAGGAAATGCAGTTGTAACAGGGAATGGATGCTAATGGTCTATGTACGAAAGAAGACTTTATAAACCAGTCCAGAGTGTACTAAACAAGTAAGGCACATCACAGACTGCAGGTTTTCTCAAGCTTTCTTAAACATTAAAACATTTATCCAATCTAATGTGCAGCTTGACAACCAACCTAAAATTCATGTGACATAAAAAAGTCCAAAAGAAAAGAAATCGAAGAAAACTACTCGATCAATTTTTAAGATTCTAATGTTGTGTCTGCTAAAGTGCGACATTCAGAATATCTCACATGTCATGTAATGATATGTTCAATGTACGAAAACTTAAAAATGTGTTTACACCACATCTGTACAAAGGTAAGGCTAATCCATCCCCACCCCCCCCCCAATCCCACCCACCAACCATTCTCAATTTGAAACAAATAAGTTCTCTTAAAACTATGAATGAACCAACCAAACTTTTATTGCAATCGACGATGAAAGAGAAAACAATGTTAATTCCACATTCCTTCACAATGTAAATGAGTCTTCTATTCACTATTCTAACACTGTTGTAATAATTGGTGGAACACTTTGTGCTAAAACTGGTACATGTGCAAACCTTGTAATTCACATTAAACTGACCCATCTGCTGCCTGGAACTGTAACATATATATATATATATATATATATGCACATAGATATATTACAGACAACAAGCTTCAATACAAAACAGCAGAACTCTCGTCTTTGTTTTAAAGACCAACAAATGCAAAACCAGGAGAGATGACGAAACCGAATGAAATGTCAAATAAATGGGGGAAAATAAAAAAAAACAGAAAAAAAACATCAAGAAAGGAGAAAAATCCTAGATATTGCTCATAAAATCTTTTAAATGAGCGCCGAAAAAAAAAAAAAAAAAGGAAAAAAAAATTCCTCAAGAATCAGAGACGTTTGGTATTATGTATGCTACAACTACTATTACATCGTACAATTAAGCCACACGACAAAGGGAAAACACAAAAACACCTCAGCACGATAACAGAGGCCACCATGCATCATTGTGAGACACTTCAAACCACTTAAGAACAAAAACTAGAAACAGTAAGAATAAAGCAGGTACTATCAGGTCAGACTACTGACCTTCATGAATGGACACCTAACTACAGCCTAAGCTGATTCCTAGTTGCTAGGGACCTTAAAAGGCTCAATTAATTCATGCAAAGCTGACCAGTAATTAATAAGGCATTACTGCATATCAATATGTTTGGAGAATTATCCATCACTGATGAAATCAACACGATGGGTTTTCATTGTCGGTAATAGGATGATAGCGAGTTGGATCACTGTTAAATGATTAAATTTCCATTGACTGACTACACAATGTCCAGTATAACTTCATTTTTGGGTCACTCATTATGTCATCAAGTTAAAATCATTTAGCTTCCCTGTATTATTTTTTTCGGAGTCCCACCTCCAATATGGGCTGAATTGGTTAATTTATCTTTCTAAGTCATTCTACCATATTTCAGGGAAACATATGTTTTTGTCAACATTGTTTTTTTCCCCCTTCCTTTTGTCTTGCTCTTCTTCTTCTTCCTAATTGCCACCTGAAGAAAGAACCTTTACAAGACAGATCATATATTTGTATTGTCCAAACAGATAAATCAGGGACTGAAATAAGGTTAAGTGAATGACCAAAAATCTACCCACTGACAGCCATAAATATACCTATATATTCTATATGGTTTATCGTTTACTTTTTCAACTACATGTGTACAAAAGCTTTCTATATCATGATTCGATTCTTGAATGAATATTTTGTCTTTTGAATTCATCCAAAGTCATTCTCTTGCACACTTTATTGGCCAAATTATTTACCTCGTCTTCGTACAACACTATGAAGTTTCTTCGACCCTTCTGACAAAGACAAAAAGTAGATTCTACGAAACAAGTTATGAAGTATGTGAAGCTACTCAACAAAGATCACAGAACATTAAAAAAAAGAAAAAAGGAAAACAAAAGAAGATAGAGAAAAAGAAAATTTCCATTTACCAATACTGATTATTACATCAAAGTTATGTCAGGCAATATTGACCAAATATAAAAAAAAATTACAATAATCAAACTAAATACCAAATACACGATATTCAATATTTACAAATCAAAAATTCCTCATCAAAAGAGAGGGGAGGGAAAAAAGAAGGCTTTTTTTTTTTTTTTCCGTTTCGCAATTTCCAAATTTTTCTACACATTTTTGACTAGGTTAGTGCCGATGCCTGCAAGGTTTTCATTTGACTCGTAATTTCTATTGAAAGTTCCGTGGCATGTACAGCTGGCCGGCCATCCACCCTGCCATTTTGATTACATCAGCTGCGTACATCATCGGGTCTGACCTACTCGATACCATCGATTCAGACGTCAAAAAAAAACATCGCCTTCATCGGTCATAGAGTGGGAAAGTTACGACTATTCTTCACGATCGCTAAACAAAAAAGACTTTGCCTTGAAGTGAAAAGTAAAAAACACATTATAAAAAAAACAAGACTCAAAACTCGTCTACCCATTTTGAACGGACACAGACCCTGTCGAGAACTAGAGAAACCGCCGACGCTATGACGAAAACCACTTTTGTAATCAAATCAGTTTCTAAAGACAAATTCAACAGTTAAAGCCATGCAATTTGTATTATTTGACTACATCAATCAAAGGAGGGAAAGAACTCCTAATTGTAAGCCTTTGAGATTCACAACAACCACCCTCCCCATTCTTGCCCCACCCCCTGCCACTCTCCTCCACACCCCCCCTTATATTTACAATTGCATTCAATAAGAATTATGCTTCAAATGATTTTGTAAGAGAAGCAAATTGAAAAGAAAGATAATGCACCAGATTTTCCTTGGTAAAACTGCAAACTACACACAGCTAATGGACAGCCTGTGTTCTACAAAGCACTAGACCTGTCTCATACATTTCCGCATACATTTTCTGACCATTAACATTCAACGAACCAATTCTAGAGGCGACTATCATCCAGTAATGAAAACACGACTATTTTACATAACGAGTACAATCCCCTCGTCTGCAGCGACTTTCAACAGTTGACAATTTCAGACAGACTTTAGCAAACGCATCATAAAAATGGTCAATGTATGATTACAATGGATCAAAGACACTCTCTCTTGCTGGATATCTTGACTGAAATGAGTTTTTGGGGTGAAATCAATAATTTCATTCAATTCTGATCATGTTGTATTCCCACACCATTTTCTAATCAATAGTTGTTACGGCCAAAAAGCAAAGAGGCTATTTTCAATATATATATTTTTTTACTCTTCTTCAATTATTTGAAATATAATTTTGACAAGAAAAGCTAATGAATTGCATGTTTGTAGACTTTTAGTATAGAATGTTGTTGCCACTTTACCAAAAATCCATGCAAAAACTGCTGTAAAAATCTTTAAAAGAAAAGCAAGAAACCTTTATAATCGGTACGCAATTCTGCTTTTTAAATCTTATATACAGCATTTCTTCGAAAGCCATCTTGGTCCTACAGTAATGATTTCCGGACTTATTACTGCATGCTGCATGACTATTCCTCTCAAAAGATACTTCTGATGATGAGCTGGTTATGCCAACGTTTGCTTTCCTCTCAACCACCAACAACCAAATTTGACCAGATTCCTAAATATTTTGCAGACAGTTGACAAAAATTAAATAAAAAAATTAAAAAAGGTTTGCAATAACAATCAACATCACAAATGATTACTTCTCATTGCTCAATTAGCACACCGCGATCTTAAATGGATTCACAAATTTACGGGGGGGGGGATGATGAATATGTACAGGTTTGGGAATGTGGCCACCAGGTGCGGAGTAGTGGTAATGGTTGTGAGAGTGGGGTTGAGTGCTTTCTTGGTTACGATCAGATCAATTTCTTCCACTTTATTTTCCACACATTCTAGTCCATGCTCGGCAACTGCTAACCTTCATTTTGAACCACCTAGCTAGAGCCATGATTCACTTTCAGTTACAAGTCAGTATTAGCATTCAAATAACGACTGCTTAACATTTTCGGTACAAGATACCGCATTTCTGACATATAAACAATTCGGCCAGTCGGCACATTTTCCTACCCACCCAGAATTGACGTGAAAAATTAAAGAAAGTAATATTTGATCCAGAGCAGTAGAGAAAACTGATCTTTTGCGCAGGTGACATTTCGCGGGCTTCACTCTTTGGTTGGCTCCACTGGAACTCTCCTCTGCTTCAGACCATCCCCATTCATTGTCACTCCTTCTGGCTTTGCGTGGCCGACGGGGTGGACACTGCATAAGAGAAAAAAACGTTGCAAAACTTGATAAAAAACTGACCTGCTAACTTTTGAAAATCTTCTTGAGACCAGGGAGAGGAGGGCCCAATGATTCAAGAAATAGCTATCTGCAACGACTATTTTCTATCATCCACGTTCAGACTAAGCTGCATAAACCATGGGGCAATGAGAATCTGAGCGGAGTCACCATGATCTGAGTCACGCTTTTTGAACTCTTTATTCCCGTAAACTTTCTGTTCACCCCACAACCACTCGACGATGATAACCAACTTTGCTCAGACCCAGGTAAAATAGCTCTCCGAAGAAGATCCATTTGACGAACATTTCACATTCCACAAATTTATGCCCTTCCTGATATTTGACCTCCCATCCTTGTACTAACTACATTTGGGCCCCCCCACCAACTGACCATTGTCACCATATTTTCTGCAGATGACATTAAACCCCCTTTGAGGGGTTTATTACCAATGACTTCTGCCGCTATGATTTAAATTCTTCAGAGTTATAAAACGGACCCAGAGTCTTGTTTCGACTCATCAGTGAGTGTCCTTACCCGTTAGCAACATTGTCTTCCACTATTTTTCCGTTCTTGTAGGTTTCATCATCTGACGACTCATCGTCTTCTCGGATGTCTTCCATCTCAGACACTTGCCCCGTTATGATCTTGATGAAGAAGTAAGCAATGAACTAAAAGCAGAAAAAAAGAAAAGAACACATTTTAAAACCAAAACAAATTTAAACCTGCCAATGGTACACAATGATGAAAGCACAGTTGAACACACACTCTGGATATTTCACATTATCACACACTGCAAACCTCCAAACTCCCATCGGCCGTGACGGCACCAAAACTCCTCCTATCCCCGGACAAGTGTCTACCCCCCCTTTAGAACAATTCAGAGTTAAAAGACAGCTATAATATCCCAGAGGGAGGGAAAAACTTCTTGGGGCTGGTACGTTAATATCCTTGATGAGCATTTGCCCATCAGCGATCAATGAAGGTTTGGAGTTTGCAACAAAATACTCCATGTTTAGATTCCACTTGAAGCTATAGGGAATGGAACACACTGGGTGCCAATGTTTATTCAAAGCACATTAGTGAAAGCATCTATCTCAAAATGTGTCATGATGCCATGTCGTGTAAGACCGAGCATATGTTTTTTTCCCCTTCTTTTTGTTTCTGGCAGAGAAACCTCCATAGTGAGTGTTACATTTCTTCTGGGAACTCACTTTTTGGTTGACTGATAACATTTAAATAAAATATGCAACTTAAGGACTCCCCAAGTACACCCCACAGCATAAAGACTTACATTCTAAGATTATTTTTTTCAAAAGAAGACATAAAGGTGGGGGGCTATTCCATAAAAATCATGTGTAGTAAAGTGAGAAAAATAGGAAGGGGCTATTCCCTGCCAAAAAATATGTAAATAAGCTCCAAAAATGTTATACTTACAGCAAACCAATAGAGATCCATACCCATGAGTGCCCACAACATGACATTAAATTCAATACCGAATGGTAAATGGCCTGTGTAGTAGATCTTAGCAGTACGAGGTAGAATTGAGTATAAGGTCTTCAGAGGGAACCAATACATTCTGCCCAAAATCCTGATAAAGAAAACAAAAAACATCATCCAATGTTAACATTTGGAGAAACAAAAGAGCATAAAAAAAATTCCTACATTAAAAAAAAAAAGAGTCTTTTCTGCAAAAAAACTTTGGTGCCAGTACTATGTTAAAAATACATGGCTAAGAACTGTAGTCAAAGTTATGATAGAATGCAATTCTTCATCCTTCTTAGTAGCAAACAACTTTAACTCATAGTCTGCTCTTGAGATGTGACTTCCTATTTATATGGCCCATGTCTGACTTCCATACTAATACTGTAGGTAGGCTCACGACTAAGCAAATAAAGGCTTCGGTTTTTTACCGGAAGTAACAAACTGGAACAATGCAACAAGAGCTGCTACTGAATGGAGCTGTCATTATTACTGTACACAATGGCGTCGTACAGTGGTTCACCTATTGTATTGTCAAGGTGAACAAAGCACGGAGTACATAAAATGACAAGAAAGAAAAACGTCTTTGTTGTTCATCTTTCTTTCAAACTTCTGTGTTCAGCACTGTAAGGAAATGGCTGGATAGCTCGGTTAGTCACGCTGGGGTTAAAGCCTGTTCTTGATGAAAGTGTCTTTTCCCCTTTGAAATTTTTATTGTGATTTTCCAGTTAATCGTTTTCCATTTACTTATATGATACATTTGCATATGTTTGTACATTGAAAATAGCTGAGTTTCTCTTGAAATCCCTTTACGCCCCTTCTGGGTTTTAGTGAGTTAAATTGGGCTGTGAACCCTGGTTAAACACTAATTACAAAGTATTATTTCCTCTGAAGGGCCATATCTACCCTCCTTCCCCAGAAAAGAAATGGCTACGTAGGTGATTGCCACCAACTCAGGCTAATGTCTTTTACTCCTGAGATTATTGGTTGTTGAACTTTTTAATTTATTTGTAATTCCGCAGTCAACTTTCCGTTCTTCGTTTCATACAAGTCATCACTCCCTGAAGACATTGATCGTGTAATGATTGCCTGAATACCTAAACAACAGTTTAAATGTTGATTTTCCAACGTACTGCTCGAACAAGTCAACTGTTAAAAGAATTGTCTGGTAGCCCCTAGAAGTTACCTTAAAAAACGATAAATAATTTTCCACACATGTTTTCAAAATATGAGAACGCTCAGTTTGCCTTTGACAGAGAAACAATTTTTGAATCGTTTAGGATGGATATATCAAGTATACTTTGAACAGTAGAGAACGTGACATCAACTTCGCAAATGCAGATTGCGACATAACCCACGCTCCATAACGTTCAGTAATCACAACAAAAACCGCATTTGAATACAGATTAAATTCTTCCTTAATTTTCGGTAAATTTCTTATAAATTACATGTTTT
This sequence comes from Apostichopus californicus, assembly GCA_020650975.1. NCBI lineage: Eukaryota > Metazoa > Echinodermata > Holothuroidea > Aspidochirotida > Stichopodidae > Apostichopus > Apostichopus californicus. Next base: position 11,537 of record JAIPMN010000290.1, read on the forward strand.
AAAAAATTTGTTAAGCCGTCATATATATAGTGCATCAGTGATTTCATAATTTTTGTGAAACACAAGTTAAGTTTGAACAGCAGACTCTTCGTTGTTTATACTTCGCGCTGTCCAGCTCCAATGTGAAGAATGTTCGCATGTAGACTACTCTAACGTTTACAATGGGACAGTTCTGCAAAGCCTAAGCTTTTCGGTACTACATTCTGCTCTGACATCGATTTCGCAAAGTTTCATCTTTCGAAGTTCCAAATACTTTTAAAGCTTCCTTTTACTGTAAAGTTGATCCATGAATTTTATATTAGCGATTTCGAAGAACGGTTTATGAACTGTGGTTTGTGAGAGTGTATTATGTTCAACACTATGTATGTACCAACTGGGCATAGGATGCTATATACGTACGTTCGCAATGTGTACGTAATATATAATAGGCAATCACCTGTGCGTGTACACACGAGTGTATTTGCTGCGCAAATAGGAGTGCTAACTTCAAGTCGCTTGTTTTGCTTATTTGCCTGCGCTACGTCATTCACCAAATTGATGCATTCGAACTAACGGTTCTTTTGGTGAGAATCTGGTGAATTTGAAACCCAGATTTATACAAGAAGATAACTTCGAATGGGGACAATTTTTCACATGGTTAGAAAGAGAAACATAAGAACTATGAGGACAATGTATCACAATCTTCCACCAGACAATTCCTTTAAAGGGTCCTTCCTCATCATGTCAAGCACCAAATATCACAAGAAATTTACTAACATATCTCAGTTCACCACTTTTTTTCCCCCAAAAATACAAAGCAAAATTATCAAAGGACTTACCACCCACTGGCAAACAGACCAAAGGCAACATTCGCTAGACGTTCGTTCAGCATGTGGAACTTTCCACGTCGTACCTTGGTGTAGATCATGCACTTAGCGAACTCGAGGCAGATATCATTAAAGTCGTGAGAGAAGATAACCATTACACCTGTCGTCGTATACCTGTAAAAGGCAGAACAAAATAACAAACATTCTCCATTAAAGCCGTGTTCTTTAGTCACATCTGCAATTCTTCTCAAATCTACCATGTATGCATGCACTGTCCAGATCAAACTAAGACATTCTACAAGAGTTCCCCCCCCCCCCACCTCCCCCAATGAAGTTTATTGAGTAACTAACAAATTAATTTGATCTTCAACAAATCATTGCCCGGACAAGTCTTTGTAATCCGTTCACTTATGACTTTTTCATTTTTTTTTTCAATTTCAAGTTATTTACTGAGCAAATCAGATTAGAAACAAAAGATTCAGCTTAGAATCACCACTTACGATTTCAGATATTTGAAGGGGACAGTTGAAAAAGGTATATATATATAGAACCGATGGGTAAGTTTGAAATGTTCTGATCTTCTGATTTTCATCTTCGGCTCTTTCAACCTATTGACTCTGTATCAATTGTCCACACTGCTCCTAATCACTCAACTCTACTCCAAATCTTTCTTAATGGATAACTACAGACTTATCCAGGCTATAACCACAAGATGTGTATTTATGGGTTCTCACCTAGCACCATATGATAATGCTATCAGAGCAAGAGTGACCACGTGGTGAATACACAGCATTAGAGAATCTTTGCGCCAAACGTCCAGGAAGACGGTAGCAAACATACAGTGAAGGTAGAAGCTTCCCTCAACCATATAGACTATCTGGATATCGAAGGACACAGGCTTTCCAGGGTACCAACCTACAATGTTGGGAGGAATCAAGAAATATTGAAATATAATGATTATATATGTACAAGTATGCTTAGAGAATAGAGATAAATACATACACATATATAAACACACATACATAATGTACATACATACATAAAACAGTATGTTTTCTCAATGAATGATCTACAGTCCATTAACAACAGGTACAATGTGTGTTGTCATTGAGGAAAATACCTGTCAGAAATTGACTTTGTTTGCATTCGCTTTTTTGTACATTAGTTAGTGGCTAAAATTGTAAAATTCTTCATTTGGTATTTGTATTGAACTCTGATGGAACTTGTTTAATATTCATTGCTTGACTAAACATTATAGAGCAACAGTCACTAATTAGTAACAGTACCTTTCGAACCACTTCACATAACAGTGTATGCGCAGCAGCTCAACGATTTTACATTGATATGTAATGTACAGTATCTGCCTACTGTACAAGTGCACAAAAGTTTGCTCACCTTTCCAACTTATCGTCAAATAAAATCAACGCAGAGAAAACATTAAACATGTACATGATCAAAGTGTTTAAACAATCACAAGCAAATTAAACAGGATCTGAGAGGACTGTGTACACATTAATCATTTTTCCGATAACATTATATAACGTTATTCCAGTATCGTAGCTCAAGTTGGAAGCAACCGGACACATAAAGCAAGGGTAAATATAAAAATCGACAACAATTATCGGAGAATAATTTGCACTGCATTGTAAAGTTATGTAACATTACACAGAACATACTACGTACAACTATGCGATATGGCAACTTGGCAAGCCGTAAAAAGTTCCTCTGACTTGACATTTTAGTGCCTATAAGGGGGCAGATTTGATAGGCTATGTGCTAAAAACATCCACCTATACATACAGTAGGTGTCAAGAGATTCAGTTATTCTGTCATTAATATCGCCTCCATATCTTTGCTAGAGAGTAACAAAAAAATGGTCCCTTACATTCTAATTTCAACAAGCATTTTACAACCATTGTTACAGAGATGTTCCCTTACTGTGATATTTTAACCATGAGAAAACACAAACATTTCCCCTTTGCCAGGTTATCATAACTTTATACAGATGTCATGAACTTTACACCTGTGGCTTTTGGTAGTAAATTAGTAGATGAGTTATAAGTCCTCAGTTTGGAAACCTTCTTTTCCCCTCTCTGTTTATTTGTCTAACTTTACACTCATGCAATATTATTCCGTGACTAATTTATAGAGGGAAGTACTTTGAAAACTATAGCAATTTTCAGTGCAACACAATTTGGGCATGACACTTATGATCTGCAGTCGTTTAAAACCTATAACAGCATTGAAAAGATACCTGCACACTTAAAGAGTTTGGTTCATGATCGTCTGTCAATTATTAAATTAATTTTTCAAAATGTCCTTTTTTAGACTATAATCCTTATCATCATCTATATAAAATCTGTAATTTGGCTTGTACTGTTGAATCGTGTGGCTGTATGATTAACAGAGATGGCAGTGGGCTTGTATTGTGATTGTCACCTTATCCCCTGGGGCGTTGGGGGGTTGTGACCCTTTCTAGGTTGGCCACCCGAAACAATTTCTTTGGAGGGCGGCCGAAAGATTCCGAAAGAAGAAAGCCGATATTTGTGGAAAACAAAGCGGACAAATCTTGAACAAAGCATCGCTGTTCATCGTATTTACCTTTCTGGGCAGGGATTGGCATTCTACTTCCTCCATGTAAACCCCTCCACCCCCCCCCCCACCCTCAGTGCACAACATCTGCCACTGTACAGTTACAACATGATGATGAAGATGGTGAAAATTGGGGTCACCAAGCCAAAAACAAATCTTAATACCAAGGATCTAATCCACCTAGAGTAAGTACAGCCATGTGACAACTTGTGCGTTATGCAATAGTGGATAGCCTGGCTTGTTTGTACAATTTGGACCACTATGTACCAAAATGTGAGTCCTGATAACAGACTTCTCACTAGGCATCGTAACTTCCAAATTAGTTAAGTAAACTCAACTTGAAAAGGCTCTAAAGCTTCTGCTCCAGACCTCTGAGGTAAAAAATACTGTGCATTTTAAAACTGTCATATATTTTAGAATTCACAGTTCCATTGACTGCATGAAAAAATTAAATTTACAAGTGCCAATTGCGATACTGTCACTACACTGTAATATCAGGGTATACATTTTATCCATATCTTTCACTGGGCTGGTGCAAACTTGTTTATGAGTTCACTTGGACTATATAGACAGCTTGTGCAGTACTAGGTAAATTTTTTTTTTGTAAGGGTCATGTGTTATACACTAATCAACATACCCTGGCAGTGTTCTGAAATATTAGAGAGACCTATTGATAACAAGATAGCTAGTATAAGTACACTTCTGCAAGGTCAAACAATGGTCGACAGTCATCTAATAAAATTGATTAAATCTTTACAAAGCCAGCATAGTATTGGCATTTAGCTCAGAGTGTATAATGCAATTCAACTTCTTGAAATTTCACTTGCTCCTGTTAATGCCCC
>JAIPMN010000290.1:15786-30801 GCA_020650975.1 Apostichopus californicus
TTGCTCCTGTTAATGCCCCCGACCCCCCCCCCCCTCCCCCCAATAAAAAACAGACATCCAACAGGCTAAGTGATTTCCTTGCTAAATTTACTGTGAGCACATTAAATATTATATAACACTGCACAAGATTATCAGTTTTGACTAAATTGTTAACAGCCATCTTTTGCACAAATGTGGATGTACTTGTACATAAACTTGTATGAATTTCATCCCATTCCAATTTCTACTTTTTGGGTGATCATGTTTACATAGTTTTCAGACACTGAGCACTGTTGACCATTGACCTCCACACAAAAACAGTAGGGTTCTTGTACTCACCAAATAGTTCAGAACTACCCACCATTTGTAAAGTTCATCCCACCTCAACTTTTTAGAGTTATCATGCATTACATGATTTCAAACATTTGAGCTCTGTTGACCTCCAATGACCCTTGATATCCACACAAAAACAAGGATCTTTTACTCACTAAGGTGGATCCAAACACCAAGCATGACTGCCAATCACCAGATCAACACATCTGTAGTTACTGGGTTTACATGCCAAGGTGTCACACGCACACATACATGCACACACACATGCACTGTCCTCGTCAACACCACTGCGATCTACATTATAGCCTGCTTTGCCTTTTAGACACGTTGCCTTCTGAAAGAAACTACAAGGCACCACACAATACTGTATAAGGTGTCATCAGAGGGTGGTCATCAGAGGGTGGTCATCAGATGGGGTCATCAGAGCTGCAAGAAAGGTTTTTGCCTTCAGCAAGAAACTAGAAGGTACCACACAATATAAGGGGTCATCAGGTTTCCCGAGGCTTACAGAACCACTCTGGGATACACCAAAGATTCAACTTTAAACCAAACTCACCTTTAAATAGGGTTGGCGGGTCTTCAAAAACATAGAAATGATTCCCTAACAGCACGTAAGCTGCAAGAGACCATGATGCAATGTAGAATATACAGCGCCATGCACTCTCTGGGAACTTTGCACGATTTTTTTTACTCAACCCGGCCCATGATCCAAACGGCTGAAAAATGAACAGAAAGAGCACAAATGGTTAGAATTGTACGGAATGCAATGAATACGGAACAAAAGAACCATGTATCCATTATATACCAAAAACAAAGTCATAATACATTTTAGTTTCGTTATTGTATCAGCTACTTTTTTCATTACAACTGCTACTATCTTTACATTTTTCATTTTTTTTAAATTTTTGATCAAAGCAGAGCAGAGAACCTTGTTTTCTCTCTGTTTGTCTCTTAATGAAACTTGTTCGAACATACCAGAGCATTGCCAGAGTGGTATAGCTTCCACTTGTTATCGATTGAAGGATCTGTTAAGTTACAATACTGTAATACTGGGCATTGTCACTATGACTGAAGACCCTTGAACATGCATGACAACAAACTGGATAAAAAACATGAATTCCCAGAAGTGGGATGTAGGAGCAATGGTGCTAAAACAGTTGATTAGGTAGATGGGAGGATACATACATATGTAGATTGGACACAGACCTTTAAGAAGGGAGAGTTTGGCTGCACAATCGTTCTGGTTTTATGTACTGTTTATCCAGCGCTACATGAATAACTTTGCCTTAATTGGCTTGGTAAAGCTACTGTATCTCTGGGAGAATCTGATAGTCATAATCGATTAATCGCCAGTAGTCCGATTACACTTTGGAAGTTTGATTAATCGCGCTCAAATCCTAAGTTGCGATTACTCGACTACAAACTAGCACTACACAAACAGCTTTGAATAATAGCCTTACCTATCAGTAACAACACTAAAGCAGTTTGTCATCAAATATCGCAAAAGTACAGGTTCTCACAATGCTAGACTAGCAATGCTGTGTTAAAAATTGGCAAGCACCTGCTCCGGTTAGATTCATGTGTTTACTTGTCAGTCATATGCTTGTTTTGCAGTGCAACATTCAGTCCTACAGTAGCAATGTTTGATCATTGCGCATAATCCCAAATTCGTAAGTTATAAATCTTTTACGATTGCCAAAGTATTTGTCATGTTTCAAATATGTTTACAATTACTTCATTACTGGCCTGGATCACATTTATCGGATGTCTGATCGAGTGTGTCGATTGCGGTGTAGTTTAATTTCAAAGAAAGCAAGTTATCAGGAGTCAGTAATTTATGTTCACAAAATCATCAATCATTTAATTCACTGGTAAGGATTTCAGAGTATAGATATTGTATTCCAATTCCTATGTGAAATATATACTGTAGAAATATAGATTGAAAGAATAAAGGAAATTTTCTGTAATACCAAGAGCTCTACAGACATTGTTTAAATGCACTGTGAAATATTTTGACAACATACAAGTCATCTGGTATTCTGGTATAAATCACAAAACAAACTGCCAATTTGAGACCAACTGAGATAAGCTTTTCATCGGACATTTGTTTGAAGAGATACTGCCACTTGAAAAATTTTATGTTAATTCTGGCCAACTCATCAATATTCATGAGATGGGAACCACAAGCAATAGGGCACAACATGGGACATCTACCTACCCAGTATGACATTGATTCAACTTGTAGGTCTTGAGGTATCGTGTTAACAAGCTTTTCACTGTGATAACACTCTAGACATGCCCTTTCATGAATGATCATGAGAATGAATTTCTCGATTATATGACCATGTACTTATCATCAACTGAATCACCATACCAGTACGAACTAAATCGGACATATGGTTGAAGAGATATTGCCATTATAAGAATTTTACATTACGTCCTACCTACTCATCAATATGCATAAATGGGAACAACAAACAATAGGGCACATCTACACATCATGAGGCATCTACCTACCAAGCATGACATTGACTCAACTTGTGTTTCTCGAGATATCGTGTTTACAAGCTGGCCATCACATACACACACAGGCATACTCACACCATCACAATAGCAATAGTTACTGAGCCTTGGCCAGTTTAACCAAAACTGAGTGTGTATTAATAATTAACAGGCTAATGAATGACTTCTAGGAAGACAAGTACAGTAACAAAAGTAAATTTATACAAAATTTCTGTCTTTTACTACTATGGTTGGGTTTCAAACAAAGTTTTGTTTCCTAAATCCGAACAGAATGTAAGAAGTCGCAGTGTCTGTTTTCCTGGTATGATAACAACAAGGAAGTGCTTAATTTTAGGCTGGTACAGTACTGACTGTAACACTACCCCATCTTGGTAACTGGCAATGATGTTGTAATGGTTTGCAGATATCATGTGCTTGTATAAGGGCACTTAAGCTGGTACATATTCCAACATTGCTTTAAAGGGAGTGGAGACTCGCGCGCAAAGAAACGTCGGATGCCGGTAATCTGACCTAGTTTCGAATGAGGTGCAACAGAAGTGTTAGACGGTTTCGGGCGAGTCTTCGATGCCTTTAATGCAACAACAGACACACTGAGAAACAACACAGAACAATGCACCATCGCATACATGTATTGTACCATGAGACCACAAACTGCTACTAAGAAGAGAAACCCAGTCTGTCTGCCATATAATGATTGCATTTTGAGGTTACTGAGGTGCCAACATAGTTGTCACTTACTCAAGTCTTGACCGTTGAAAGAAAGTCGAGGCACATGAAACCATGTTTCACACCAAGAGTCATGAACTTTTAACAGAGAACTTGCAATAGAACAACAACCGGGGACGGGGACACACATCTACTGTATTTCTGTAATGGATTAAACGGTACTAGAAATCTCGCTGATATCGTTAGTAGTACTTGACGTAATGAATGTAAATATATTTAAAATCTCTGAGTAAAGATTGGTTATGTAAAGAAACCTACATCCATTTAATGAAGCCTTGATGATTCATGGCTTGGTCCGAGTATACTGTAATCTACCAGCTTGCCAGTCATTGGGTTCAGTGACAATAAAAAATGCCCACTGTTCTTTGTAACTTATTGTGTGCCGTGGGGAAAATGTGTGAATCTTTAATCCAGAGCATATACTGTTATACAATAGCCAAGCCTGGTAATGTATTAGTCAGAGAAGAACCAGTACAATGCAAGGTACTACAATGAACATCTGGTTTAGTGTAACAATTTAGAAGGCTCTATAGACTTTCCTTTAAAAAATTATAATTCCTGTGAAATACGAAAACTGCTAATCTTTGCACAAGCATGTATAGCAATTTACCAATTTTTACGATACTTTATAAATTATTCTGTGCAATGGCAAACTTGTATGATCAAATCTTTTCACCACCCACCCGATCTGCAGACCAAATCTAGATAATCACTAATTAACTTTACATATATATCAAGACACAACAAAATGCTATCAGTTCTAGATCATGGTTCTAATAACACTATAACCCCCTTCCCCCTCCCCCTCAACTCCCCTTCCCCAATACACTACTGTCCAATTCAGTCAGTTCTAAATGCTATCTGCTACAAATGAACAGCAATTAATGCAAACAAGTTTTATCATTAAGTCTCTGAGTCACCTTACACTTTGGTGGTCTGACGATATTGCGATTAAGCAGCTAGATAAATACCAAGTATTTCATTGGTCACCGTGGTCGGTTTTAATCAGTACAAACATAAGACAACTAACTATTAAGCGAGGTAAACCAGGCTCACTGATCTTTCTTGTTTATTTAGCTGAATACATCATCGGCCACATACATCTCAGAGATAATAAGTAGGGTATTAGAGCTGTAACTGTGTTGTTTTGGAGTTGAAGCAAATGAAGGCAGGCATGATGTAAATTATCCTGAAGAATAGTAGCTTTTTGAGTTGAAATTGAATAATATGTTGCAATGCTAGTCCATGTAGTAAAATCCCATAACAAAGTAACACAGAAGTTCAGTTTAGACAAGTTTCAGTTCAAGTTGTGAAGCGAAAAGCTTGAGATTTGTGTCTTAACGTACATGTGTTTATATGGAAAGTATCCAGCAGACAAACTGTTGAGAAGGTGGATCAAACTTCATTAAGTACTGACTAAGTTACATTCTAGTTAGTGCAAAAATCTAGCAGGATTTCCTTGTTTGTAATTCACTGCAACCTCATTTTTCAGAATTACGAAACGTTTCCATCAAAACTCCCACAATAATTATAAACAGACTACACATTAAACACTCAGACACAGAGACAAGTGTGACAAGTAGAAATGTAGCATGTGGGGTTGGATGTCTGGTGTGTGATAGTAAAAGTGTCTGATCTACAGATACTGTCACTGAGTAAATGCTGTAATGATGCACAGTTTACAGAATATTGTCTATCTAGCAATGCTGTGTCTGTGAAAGCAAGGTTTCTTGCTTGCCAGTGATTTTGGAAGAGAGATAAAGAATTATCAGTCAACACCAGTAAGTCTGTGAGAGATCAAACAAAATGGGCTTTCTGCTCTTAAGCACTCTAAAATCGACTCAAAAATTTAGGAAATTATTGCACTGCCGTACAGTACCTCAAGTTTAATGAGGCAGGACAAAAGACAAGTTAATCTGGAGTTTGTTAAGGATATCTTTCTTTCAACCCTTTACTAGTCCACTTCAAGACTGTTTATGTTGAAATTACTGTATGCAGCAACTTTAGTATCTTTCATTCTTACTAAGCCACCTAATTTTACACACACAAACAAGTACTAACCATTCCCTAGTGCTCAAATTTGAAGTCCTATACACATTGTGTGCTGCACAGTGTAATCCACAATATGAGATATGCATCAATAGGCACTGACAAAGCTTTCATAAGTGACCAAGGACTGACGATTTTTGACTAGACTTTAGTATTTGACTTGTCATGTGAAGCATTCCTAGTATTTGATTTTGGAACAGGATAATTGTTTTTGGTTCCAAATATAGTGTTTCTTCTTGTAGATCTATTACAAGTGCAGGCTTGGAAGTTGGAACCCATATTTTGCTAAGGATAAGGAAGTACTTGAAAAGGTCCAGAGGAGGGCTACTAGGATGATTAGTTCCTTAAAGAGTGTTCCTTATTATAGGCGGTTACAACTGTTGAATCTCACCACACTGGAGTTTACGTGGGGACTTGATTCAGATTTTCAAGATTGTGTATGGTTTTGACAATTTATCCTTTACCGACTTTTTCATGTTTGTTAATAGTAGTTGTACCAGAGGTCATTGTCTTAAACTCCAAAAGTCACAAAGTAGGATTAATATTCGGCATAACTTTTTTTCTGAGAGGGTTGTGAATGAGTGGAACGGTTTGCCTGAGAAAGTTGTACTTGCAAGTAGTGTCAATGGGTTTAAGAATTAAGAATGCTTTGGACAAGCACTTTAAGCATTGTAATCGGGTCTGAGTGTTTGTGTCTTCAGTTTTGTTTTCTCTCCTATAGGGTCCTTGATGGGGACTTGAGTGTCCCTCCTGATCCTTTTTTTCTACTAAACTAAACTTATCCCACACCCAATATAAGATTGCACATGAGTTATTGTTAAAGTCAAGTATTGAGCTTCAGTATTGTCTGTCTTAACGTAAGTTATCGATCAGTGGCAGCAACAAAACTGGAAAAGTAAATTTGCATTCATGAATATCACCAAATCATTTTATTCCTTGAATTGATCAAATTTTTGAGAATTAAGCAGATTATTTTTATAAATAATCTGAACAAATACAAATAATTAAGGCAAGACATAGGGAAGCCTACAAAGAAACCCTCCAGTGCTTCTAAAAGTATTCTCTTTCGAAATGAGTAGAAACTCCTTCAAAGACAGTTCTCATATCTTGTTGACATTTATGCTATGAAATTTGAACAAATTTTAACGTAATACTTAATATCGTTACCAAATTTAACCAAATCAGTTCATTAGCAAAATGTAACCAAGTTTCATTTCAAAAGCTGTGAAAATGTAAAAATATCTGATTTGCTTTTTGTACTGTGCATTACTACTAAGGAGGAAGTGCCTCCATTGGGCAGGGGGGGGGGTGAAATGTTTGTGATTGGCACTAAGTGAATGTAAACCCTTCAATACTCTGTTTATTTAAATATGAGAAGCTAAAACATATATAATCTTTGAAGCACTGTTCATATTCTTTTGCAAATTTTTTATTCCTTAACAGTCTCATAAAGTTACAATGTAACCATCACATGCAAAAATCAGTTGTGAATTCTACTGAACATATTTGTTCAAATGTCGATCCCAGTATTTTTGTAAATTTGTTAACCTGCTATTAATTAAACAGATAGACAGAATATTCAAATAGAACATGGTCTGATCGATTGTTTTCTTTTCTGTAGTGCCTCATATTACAATTTGAAAATCAACAATATACAGTGTTTTTCAAAGGGAGACCAAATGTTAACAAATTACTTATAATATAAAGCTTGTGTGCAAACTTGAAAGATATCGCCTGATCCCAATGAATGAAAAGGTACACAAAGAAGTCCATGTGATTCCTAAAGACTGTTCTTCCCATGTTATAGAGTACACCCCTGAGCATTCATACTGTCCACTATGAATGACACTGACGTATATATATGGACTGTAGCATCTGCTCAATCAAACTTCATCAATAGTTTGCAGGATGGTAACAAAGGTTCAGTGTAGATTTGTCAGTTATTAAAATGAACTAATCCTTTGTCCTATAGACATAACATAACAAAAGGGTAATCAAAGGGCTATGCCTGGGAGACTGCACAGAGGCAAAGACAAAGCCTCTTGTGGATTGATATACCTACTGGCAAATTTGTAAAAAAATTCTAATAATGTTCACCAGGCAGTATGATCAAAGACCATGTGAGAATGCTGCAGCATTACACATTGAACAACCATTGAGCCCTGTAGTGCTGTACAAGAGTCACAGTACTCCCAGGTAAGGTACTGTACGGTAGTCTTACAACATGACACTTTTCAAACTTCTGCACGGAAATTTGTCTGCTAGGTATTTGTAGCCTTGAAGAGAATGAATCTACCGTAGATACTTACACCAAAAGCTTGACATTTAGAAAGTCTGCTATTTCTCGTCACCAAGGTCTAAAACAAAAGAGTACTAATGTATGTATCATTTTACAGGCAACAAAGGTTCAATAAGGTAATTGTTAGCGTGTAAATAATCATTTGTATATGTAGTATGTACACACTACTAGTCTCTGTCCTATGATTATTCACTGTAAAAGTTTTTACTTGCTGGAAACAAATGAATGAATGAAAAACACAAATGAATATATATCAGCATGAAAGGAAATCGTGGAAATGGCCTGTTTTTTTTCTCATTGATGTCTGAAACTGTAGCTCGACTGTATTGAATACAAATCTTTGTGGAAAAATAAAGTACAGATTGTCTAACTATTGCACAACTTTTGCCAAGTCTTCCAACAAGGTCACATTCAGATAAGCAGCGGTATCAAACAGTAAACAATAGGTACCAGGCCAAACGGTATTCATGGTCTTACACAGAGAAGGTACAGTGAACAACAACTGCACTGCAATATGATTTTAGAATCACTTCCACTTTGATCCTTGACCGACAGATTGTCAATTTCTCTTATCTTTGTATTCAATGAAACAAAGGATTGCCATAAATTTACTCTCAAAGTTCAACAGATCTCCAAAATATAACATGCACATTTATACTACTGTACGGATACTTTGACTAACCAGACGATGACATAACTTTAGAAGTATACCTACTCTACATGATACTGGCAGAGAAGACAAGTTTCTGTTGTCTTGTGGTGTGCCTAATCAATACCAAGAAGGGAGGTGGAGAGAATGGAAGGGTGGGGAGAGGGGGAAGGAATGAGGAAAGGGGTCAGTCAGTAAGGGATTATAAAGTGACCGAGTCAAAATTAAATAGCAATTTCACTTGTTACTGTAGGGGTTCTAATAGCATCAGTGTATGGCAAAGTTTGATTTTTTTCCATACCGTACATGACATCACAAAGTTTTGAACAAGATCAATATTAAACTTTTATTCTTCAGCAATGTGGAAAATGCTTTCAGTCCAATTTTGGAGCTCAATGTGTTTCAATCTGCTTGCTCTGTAGTTTTATAAACCTCTTTACTGCCTCATTCCTTTTTAAGGACTGTTAACAGACGATACATCTTTTAGTTTGATAGTTTAAGTGAATGCTGTTAAGTTTGCTAAATCATCATGTTGTGATGTTGAAACAAGAAGATATCACAAACAAAGGAAGGAAGTGCAGCATTAGCAACAACTTTCAAGCAGGTTATGCTTGAAGTAATATTTGTGGGTTTTAAATCATGCAGAACCAAAAAAAGAAGATGCCGTTAGGTAAAAATCCTACTTTACTAACAGCTACAATGCTATTAAACTATTAAGCTCTTGTACCATGTGGAAGATATCTTGGGTTTTAAGTCATTTAAAAAGGACTACCAATTTGTCAATGTGTGATGTGACAATGAAAGATGAAATCACTTTCACTTTCTGTTGCCTTCGCTCATGTTTCATAATGGAATAATTTATAAAGCTAATTTTGTTTCGAGCCAATGTGAGAGACGAAGTCATGACTACGGCAATGTTCAATATAAATTTAAGAAATTATACCCCTTTCTATCAAAGAAACTAAACACACTCATGAATAATGAAATATATAACAAGGTTCTGCAGCGTCATTGTTAAGTATTGAGAGTCCGGTACTTGAAGGAACATCTACATTATGCATTTTCACAATGTTGGGAACTAAATTCTAAGCTGTGTTAGGGAGTTGGTGTTCTCTATCTCATCATTTAATAGTGATCACATGTGAATTTACTAGAACACATTTGTTAGGTTAGTACACCAACCAAAAGGTTTACAAAGCAACTCTGACATGAAAATCCTTGTCCTTGAACCCAAACATAGAGAACAATGAGGTTGAGCCATCATGGTTTTAATGAGAATCCATGGATGGCTGAAGGAACAGCATTCTCCTTGACCAGAATTAGTATCCCATCGTTTCTGTGGTACATTAAAATTTATACTGCAAGCAAAAAGCTGATGCACACTCATGCAACTACATATAATTTAGCAGTTCCTGAATTCTGCATATTGCCTTAAAAGACACCTAGTGATACAAGATCATGACATCATAATTAAAAGATTCATTTCAGAAGTTGACTGCACTAGATTTCAAGAAAACAATTTACAGTAGGTTGCTAACTTACACTAAGCAGATATCAAGTGCAGCATCTAGTAGAATAATGAGCTTTGATGTGGACAGTTTAATTTAAAAAAAAAACCACCTACAAATCCTTTGCACACAATAAATGTACAAACAATTATGAGATCTAGACACCTGGTTGCATATACTGTACCAGGGTACTTTGGGGTAATACTGTGAGTCGTTTCCTATCAATTCATTTGTCTGTTTTACATAGCACAGTCCTGTAGTTAGTGTAATTTAAAACAATGGAATTGAAACCCAGAGGACACTGGTTTGAATCACGTTCTAGCCGTAACTTTCTTTGCTCTTTTTTATTGCCTAAAAGTGTTATGCAAAGTTGCAAACTACAAGAACTTAGTAGGCAGCATTTCAGCGTAATCAGCATTGTTACCAAAGCAGGATTCTACGTCCGGGACGACGCAATGTTTTCTTCATGACGCAAAGTCTTCAAGTTGCTTGCCTCCGGTGGACGCCAATTTTTGTTGTTGAGAAATTAACCCCAAGTTCACAGACAACTAGGTCAATGGAAAACTTAACAAAATACATTTTGAATGAACATCTATCATTTTTTCTTTTCAAAACACCACCACTTGGTCTGAAAAGAGCCAAAATTTCTTCCAATCCTACAGATGTACGTGCAGTAGTGAACTGTGTGGAATTAAGCGGGAGATATGCACAATGTACGTACAGTGATTTTTGAAGAGTTGGTTGTTGGAATCGATGCAAGGTAAAAGCATTGAGCTACTATGGAGTTGGCAAGTATGGAAGTACAAGGGTGGATGCAAGGGGGGGAGGGGGTAAAAATTGGTTGAAAGGGCACGGTGGGCAAAAAAAGGGGCGTGCCAGGTCGCCCCTGTCAAACAGCGAAGCTAAGGCACTGGGCCATCTGCCCTATATATTGTGTATAACATTCACAAAGTATAGGTAGTGATAAAATCGCATCTTTACAACTACACTAGTTAAAGAAGGTCATACAATAAATGCAGTTGGTGTTTGTTCAGGAAAAAAGGTTGCTACAAAGGACACAAACTTTTGGGGGGCGCTAGCGTCACATGGACTTTTTTGCTTTAGTAACATTACTGGTGTAATGCAGCATGAATGAACTACCTTGTAAATCAACCAATGCTCGAAATTAAGTTTTAAAAGTAGTGGCCTGTCTGTCTTTTCGTCCTGAGATTCCGGTGGCCCGATAATATTATGAGCCCCTAAATTATTTTTAAACTTTGTTGAATCTTTGGTACCAGCATTATGGAAAGAATAAATTGCATTACTTTGCAGCAGGATTCTTAAATTTTTAGATGAACCATTATATTTCCCACCAAATTGAGATGCATGAAACTGTGTTAGCATTATTATTAATTTTTTTTGGAAAAACATAAGCCTACCCTTCCCACTACTTATGTTGTATGATTTTTCACTCTGTTCAAACTAAGCTAAGAATTATTACTACCCCTTGTGTTTACTTAAATTGGCAACAAATTGCAAACGTGATGCTCAAAATACAATCTCTTTATTGATCATTGGTGGTATAAAGGAAGTCCGCAAATTTTGAATGTTGGTAACCCGACTGGCTTTTCGGCCATGAAATTTGGTAGCCCTAAAACAGTAATAAGGAGCCCTGGGCACCCGGTACAAAGGATGTCAAGTCCTGCCAACCAGAGGCTATCCCCAGATTCAAATTCATTCTCATATTCATACTGATACCAAGATTTCAACTCATCACCGGATTCGGATACAAGAATAGAACTGTGTAAAGTAATTCTATTTCAGAAGGCCTAGTTTTTATTCACTGGTTTATAATGGAAGGCAAAACATTCTTGAGAAAAGAAGTTTTTATTTTGTTTATGGGTCTTTCTCTCATATGGGTAACCTATGACTATTATTCATTCCACTTGCACCTCAGCATAGCAGTCCCTTGCCACGGTGGAACCTCCATCCGAACCCCAACTTGCTATTGTTAGCAAGGGTTGGCATGAGCCGGTAGGCTAGGCCTAGTCCATATAATTACAATTAAATTTGCATAGTCCAACTGCTTAACATTAGCCTAACTGATTTAACTTGATTTAGGCCTAGCACAAGCCGAGTAGGTAGTACGGGTACCCGGTAGTACTACTGTGTAGGCTATTATTACCTTTCTACTGCTGTACTTTTGCCACAACTTGTATTGTAAATCCCCTATGCACTGCATGACAGTAAACTAATACCCTACAACTATGAAATTGTGTTTATACAAATTGCTTTTAGGCGTACACTAGATACAACTAGGCGATATAACTAGGTCTAGTAAAACCGGCCTAACGAAAAAAAAGCGTACTGTCATTGACAAACCAATCTGACTCAGTTCTGAGGTAGGCCTACGCCTATACTACAAAATTTACAATGTAGCCTAGGCCTAGGCTATACAATAGCCATTGCTAAGCCCTAGTAACAGTTAAACGGTTGATACTCACCAAAAATATAGTCTTCGTGAGAAACCATCTAAGAAGAGTCCATAAAAAGGCCATGAAAACAACAATACCGACTTCATTTATGTTAAGATCACAATATGTTGTGAGTTCATCCCACCAACCTAACGTTGGTTCGTTTTTGTAATAGTCTGGCAAGTCAAAAAGTGCCATATTAACAAGAGTTACATAGTCTGGGTATGGGAAGAATGCCCATAATTTCGTTGTGTTAACCATTTTGGAGAAATTTCTCGTTCGAATGAACGACTTTTTGGCGAAGAAAAATTAGTATATTTGGTATTGTTTGACCAATATTATGGTACTCTACAGTTACAGCGATTTCTTCTGCTTGCCAGATATTCACTTCTGTCGCCTGCCTCGCGAGTGATTGTTACTACGGTACCAGATTCGCCCTTTTGCTGTACTGAGTTCTATGTTTTACAAATGCATGTGCATTACTATGCGGTGATTGTGTAGGCTGTGACAGTAATATGGTGAGTAACACACGCTATTCGGGTAACCGTATCACCGCTGTGTATATACAATATGAGAGCATGTGATAAACTTCGTATCGAACGACTGAGGGTCAAAGGTTTCTTTAGAATTATAGGTTGCAAGATAATCGATAAAAGTTTTTCATGGTTTCTTTGTCACGTAGAGATAACTAAATATTTACAATAATAATTTATCTGGATTACTTTTAAAAACTTATCATCGTATCACAGTTTGAAGAACAAAAATCTATAGGAGCTAAATAGGCATACGATTTACAATTAGTTTTTAAGCAAGGGGTTTATCGAACAATCTTTTACAAATACGTAAGTGACTTTCAATGAAAGACCAAAGTATTTTCAAATTCAGCCTCATGTCTGCACGTTATTCTGAGAAACGAAATGGCTGAGAGTGTGCCTGACTTTTCTCATCAGGTAACATTTTAAGGCTAATTTTTTTTTATTGTTTGCAATGCACGTATATGCATCTCAGAAATATCACAGGGGAAAAAACAATCGCTTTTCTTTGCTAAATTTTCTCTACCTACAACTTACCCGGAAGTTGAATGGGCTGTGTTTAAACGAATGCCACTCCCACTTTTCCATATAAGCATCGTAACAAAGTTCGACGCACTTTCAAGTTTGCTTTTGCGTGTTGAACGGGGTACAATGATCACAATCAGTTGCAGCAAGGTGGAATTGGATGGTTTGTTCCTTGAAAAGGGGCAAGATTGTAGTATTTTAGCGTATTATTGGGGAGCTGGTTATATAAAACAGTCTCCTTTATCGAATTAAACATGTACCTAGTATACTATGTTTAAGCTGGTTCTATGTATAGGCTAGACGGTGCCACTTGTCGTACAAGGGCGGGACCAAATGTATGGTCATCTTTCGCAGACCTTGTATATGTTGCGTCTTATATATGAAAGAGAATACCAGACCAGAAGGCTTTCATCACAGCATGATCGAGACCCTAGCCACAGCTGTGATCGTCTCATCATCCAAAATACTGGGAATGACAAATAATTTCGACCACCACGTACATGCTCGAGATCAGAGTTCACTACCCACCATGTCCATCTAGACTCACAATTTGTTTTCTCCTTCCTAACCTTCCCCTGTCTCTTTACTCCTCATTATCTCAGCCTCACTCATGACTCTCTCTGTATCAAACTCGTCGAGCCATTTCACATCGAGCACACTGCCCTTTCATCTCACTTTCCATTGTGCTGCCTCATTCTATTCATTAAATCTTCCAAAGATTTTGTATACTGTTTCACCAGTTTTCAGTTTGTTTTCATTTGAGTAGAAGATTAAAACATCGACAAGGCCATTTAAGTTTTAAATAAAAAGAAAACAACAACAACAACAAAGTTAAACAAACAAACAAACAAACAGAGAAAAAAGAAAGCTGAGGCATAAACCTTAAGTTTGCAACTGCAAACATTATTTTTGTCTAAAGAATTCTAACCCATTGGCTAGTTGCAAGCATATATTACCACTCTCCAATACTGTGTGCTGGGAATTATTTGGACTACGGTCAGAGCCTCTATTCAAACTCCTATATGATTTATATAGAAATATGCAATGTCTGTTAAAAAGTTACGAAGAATATATTTATAGAATGTTACCATTATATTTCTATGTTAAATAAGAATGTGCAATTTTGCAGTGTTGTGTTACAATATTTATTGATAACAACTACTGCACCACTGAGTCTTACTTATAATTAAATATTATGATGAATTGATACTTGCAGAAACATCTTTCTTTACCTTGACTGTAAAAGAAAACAAATACCACACCTAATATGTTATTAGTGGGGGCTATAATTATTTTCAGAGGAAACTACTTCGTTAACAAAAGATGTAGCATACCATGGCACTTTTAGAGTAATGTAGGCCCTACAAAAAGGTGTAAATGTGCCTATAACCAAATTGTGCTGACTTTTATTGCATGTTCGCAGACCCCCCCCCCCCCC
>JAIPMN010000291.1:0-12817 GCA_020650975.1 Apostichopus californicus
AATTAAACAAAACTGTTAGCAGACTGCTTATCCACTAAAGAGCCTGTGTGAGAGAATGTGTAAAAGTAAGAGGGCCTGATGTTTTGATCCTAGCAGGATCTTCTTCAGACACAATGATCTATTGAAATTTTTTTTCTCAATTATTTGATTTTGATTTAGTTACCTACTTACAACTGTTTACAGAGCTGTACTATTCATATGCACGGTCAGAGAGTATAAGGACTTTATATTGAACAAAATATCAAAATGGTGAAGTTAGTGTTTTAGTGTACACAGGAACCATATGTATTCTAAAATAGAGAAACTTCAGAATTTTCAGAACTGTTCCACATAATTTGAGTCCTAAATTATCTCCTGATGTGTATTTACTATTCATTGCCATCATCATTAAATGATCTTTGAGATTAAAGTTTTGTCCCTCTTCAATCTTTGAAAAAAGTTAAAATTAAACAAAACTGTTAGCAGACTGCTTATCCACTAAAGAGCCTGTGTGAGAGAATGTGTAAAAGTAAGAGGGCCTGATGTTTTGATCCTAGCAGGATCTTCTTCAGAGGCTGACAAAAGTTAGCAAATACTGCTTGATAAATAGAAAATTTGCAATACAGAAAGACAAGCTTGGGTGTTGCATGCTTTTGGAAACGTTGCCAACATATGCCGTTTATAAGACTGATTCAGTTTTAACACAATGTACAGGCTGCTTTTGTCAAACAAAGCACCTTTGCTACAGAAGTGCTGAGAGATATACTGTCCAGTAGCTGTGTAGAGGTATTCATGGCTGTTTCTTGCAGATCTAAGGTCAGACATAGACTTAACATGAACCCAAAAAAAATCAGAGGTGACCAAAATTTACATTAACGAATTGACATATTGGACCCTCTACAGGCTGTCTTTTTTATCGTTGACAAGTTTCCAAGAAACGATTAGGGGCCATTGGCAATGTTTGGCTGGGTTTGTAAATTTCACTTGTCACATTCAATGTGGTTTTAACAATGTGGTTACCACTTTGCTGTTTTTAATGATCAGAGAAATCTGTGAACTTAAATATTTCTGTTGGAATATATCATATAAATAATAATAATAGTAGGAAGAAGAACAACTACTTCTGAGAATAAAAATGTGAATTTTGGCCAAATTGTTTTTGAAATTATTGAATGTACCTTAAAAAAACAATTATCATACCAATCATATCCTAGTACTGAGTATTTTTCTGAACATTTTATGGAATGCTGCACATTTCCAAAAAAAAAGATAAATAGAAAAGCAGTTACTTGAAAGACGTGAGAGGTAACCAGAGTTCAATAAAAGTCATAAGTTTCTCTAAGCTATTTCTGAACACACAGATCTAGTTGGAAAGTTGTTGATGGCAAGGTTATGGCATCACATTTTGACAGGTTGATAAAGCCTAGAATTTGGCTGGCATCTCTAGAGATAGCAAATGGTAACCTCCGTAATCAGATTAAAACATAATATTCATTGCAAGTCCAGAAGGCATAAATTCATAATTCTCTTTTCTGTCTGGCTCAGCTCTGAGGTCATCAGATTCCTGTTGCCTCAATTCTTGCAGTCCCCAGGGAGCCTAGAATTATGTCACTGTGTGTGCATCATATTCCCTGGTAGCACGGGCGCTTTTCTTTCTCTCGGTTTCTGTTCGTCAGCAAACCAGTGGAAGGCGATGATGTCATTTTGAGGTCAAAGGTCTTTCGTAATGATTTGTCAAAAATGTCTGACTCCTTGTTTTGAGATGGACCATAAATAGGTTAAATGTTTGGGGGAGAAAATTTGAGCATTCTTATTGCTATAAAGAAAAATGTAAGCGAGTGTCCCATTATTATGCTGCCATCTTTTGAATGCCTCAACTACCCATCATTTTTTGGAAGCTGAAGGGGGGTCTTTTTGGGATGTAGATTTGTTGTGGTTTATGAGAATTGTGGATGAGAGGAAAAGGGGAGGGTATGGAGTGTGGGCGTGGTTGGGGGAGGAGTTAGGAAGTGGTTGGTAGTGATATATGAAAAAGAATTACCTGGGAAAGTGCCGAATGGTGAACCCCTTTAACCTGATTAGTGGTCTCTTGCTGCAACATGTAAGTTATGTCTGTTAAACTTTCCTCAATGTGGATAATTATTCAAGTGAATTGTAAACATGAATTTTTTTTTTAATAAGGTACTGTATGAGGGTTTAGATCATCTGTGAATGAGGAAGAGATAAAGGAGGGAGAGGAGGAGGAGGGGGGGGGAGGGGAGGGGGAGGACATCTTAATAGCCAATGGTATTTCAAATACTAGTTCATAGTTTAAACTACAATATATTAAAAATAAAGTGGGTAGCTTGTATAGATGGTGGAAAACTACTACACTGGAAATGAGGATAAAAACTTGACACAATCGAGTGCAGGTGTTTTACTTCAGAATTGTAGATTTGAAAGGAAGAGGAAGTGTAAGGTCAATTAGAAGTAACAATAGAAAGAGAGGAGGGGAGGGGGGTGGAGTGGGGGGGGGGGTTGGTGCTTTGCAGCTATAACTTACCTAACTTTTTGTTTACCAGAATCCAAACTAGTAAATCAATAACTTTTATCACTTTTTGTGGCTAGACACTTGGAATAGTTTCCAATGATACTGTGAGTTATGAGTTGAGTAGACTGAATATGTAACAGCTGGCGTCTTTGAATTCTTTATGTGGCAGCAGTGACTGTGAATACTGTCCAATAGATCTATCCTTTGATGGTTCTGTATTGTGCAATCTTTAATATAGCGGATTAAAATAATAATGTATCTTAATATCTTAAAATAATTTAGATGTATTCACTCTTGTAAAACAAGTTAATGACAGTGTTCAAACTTGTTGCTTAACATTGCAATAAAAAAGGTTTCTTAAAGCAAATAGAGTTTCATTATAATCTCAAGTTCTATATTTGTGAGGAATACTGCTAGAGCTGAGGTTTGAGAAAAACTAGTCTTTAAAGTATCTTCGTCAATCCTATGTTTGAAGAATGAGGACATTTAAATGTTACAAAGTAATAAGGCATCCCCCCCTCCTCCCCTCTCTCTCTCACTCATTGTAATAATTGCCTTCCATGTTCCCCTAATATAATATCCCTTCTCTGTCCTTCTATACTGATCCCCTTCCCCTAGCCCACCCCCCATGGATCCTGGAAAATGTCATATCATATACAGCCAAGCATTCATAAAAATTATAGTGTACAAGTACCAGGTACCCAATCCCGATGATCTGTCCCAATAAACCAGGTTTTATTCTACATACAATCATGTATACACATATATGTCACTAGGTCTATATATTTGTAGGTTCATCACCATGTGTTGGATGCAATACCACAGTATATATATATTATCCATAACTTCATTTACTTAACTTTAGAATATATTCGCTTGTGGTCTGTCACTGCCGACAGTACGGGGCGGTACTTTTCTCTGTTTTTTTGTTATTGAGGTAACGAACACAAATGCCACCCTAAGGGTAGACAGAACTGTGTGTGAGAAGAGTAAAGGTCAACTGTGTATTAAGGCCCAGTGTGTGCTTAACGAAGATTAATATCCTCCTCTCTGGTCATTTACAATACACAAGTCCTCAAATGCAGTCATTCGAAAAGGTGCGATTAAGTAATCAGTCATCAGCATTTGTGGCATTTCTCAGAGAGACGAGTACCGTGGGCAAAGTCACAGGTTAGGCCGTCTTCTTATTGACCATGGAAACAACAAATTCCTATTTAAATCAAGTTATGGTTATGGTACACATTGTAATAATGGGGGGGGGGGTGTGAGGGGGGCACCATAAATTTCTTTGAGATACTGTTGTCTATCAGCATGTTTGACTTGTACGGTAGTTAAGTGCCTTTATTTCTGTGCAGGGGACGTCTTGTTACAGTTCGGCATTATTGTTTCTTCTTGATGGAAGTAACTGTAGTACTGTAGAAATTATGGTCCATTGAATCCAATGTAACACTACATACAGTAGTGTAATGTACAAATGGTCCATATTATACACCAGCTTATTGTGAATATCTCAAAAGCATGATTTTACCCCACAATGTTATTCCCTAGATCAGGCACTTTCTTATTTAACATACTGTAGCTCTGAGTAAATATTACCATTACAATGAAAAAGACAAATATCTGCAAATTATGTGCAGAAGGCCACTCCTTTCTGAAAATATGAAAATAACTGGTCCGGTAGCCAGGTATATACACACATTCATAAATATATTTTTGCCACCAAACTGTCTGTGAACAAACTTAAGTGTGTACTGTAGTTATTAGTCATTGGGCAAGGATCAGTGATTAGTCTATTAAAAATTGACAAAATAATATATCAATCTATGTCACAGTAGGATTGGTAGTCATTTTGTGAAATATTGCCTCCCCCCTCCCTTCCCCTTACCCCCCCCTAGAAAAGGAAGAAATATGAAAAGATAGAAGAATGCAGATCTGTTGTATATACTATATTTGAAATCTCAATCCTGTTCAAATTCACTTTTAGTTACACAAGACATCAACAACTGGTTATATTTTTAGCAAAGTTATACTATTTATATACTTGTTTTTGCATCTAGCCTTGCTGAGAAGTGACTCATATATTTTCAGGCTCCCACCACATCTTGGGGTTACCAAGATTATTTTTAGTCCCTCAGCTGGTTGCTGTATCCAGCAGAGGGGGAGACAAGACAAAACATGTTTAAATCTCTTGAAATATGAAATCTAAACTACGTCAACCTGCTTATATAACCGGAATTAAAAACATAACCATATTTGCAAAATGAATCAGTTTCGCCCTTAAAGGGGGGGGGGGGAATAAGCTGAGTATTTTTATTTATCTTAATTTATCTTTTGTTGTAACTTAATTTATATTAAAGAAAAGAATTGAAGATTTACCTTAAGTCCAAAACTAATTAAATATATATAGGTTATTTGTGGTAGGGACCAAGGATAGGCCTAAAAATGTGATCAAATTACACAAACACACACACACACAAAAAAACGTCTAAGATTACACTACCAACTCCTTATGAGACCCTGTTGCAGTCCACATACTGTAGATCTGTGGATGATGGGGTATCATGGAGGAACACAGTTGCAACTATTACCTTCACAGCAATGGTTGAACTTGTAGTTTTGGAGACAATTTTTTATGGAAAAAAGAAGAATTGATGACAAACCCCCAGGCTGTGTACAGGACAGGCTCAAAGTTATTTCCAAACCTGATCTGAAAAACAGAACATCAAAGTCGGTTACATTTCATTTATAACAGGGGGGGGGGGAGGCGGGGGAGTCAACCAGGACTCAACTTCTACTCTTGAAAAATATTATGATTTCAAAAACCATGCAGAGAGATTCAGGTCTTGAAAATTGTGTTTGTCAACATATATGACTGCAGATCTGATTAAAACTTTGATATGCACTGAGTATGAACTATGAAATCAATTTCAATGTCTGTTTGCTCTATAGTTTGCAGTGACATTAACTCACTCCCCCATCCACCCTGCCCCCTGGCTCCCCCCCCTCCTTCCAATTTTGCCTATTTTCTCTACGGTATAGAACATTGCATCGTCTACTGCTCATCCTCCATCTCTCCTCTTTGGTAGCAAATTTGTTTTTTGCAAACTTGTATTTTACACAATCTGTTTGCAATTTCATTTTCTCAGAATAATGTGTGCATGTGTGAGGGGGGGGGGGGAGGGTGGATGGGGGATGATCGGGTGAGTAAGGATGAAGAAACACGACAGAAACAATAGAAAGAAAACAATAATAGATATCCACAGTTCCAGCATTTATGATCAGTTGTCCCCCTGCTTCTTCTCATAGTCATACCCGCTATTTTTTCGCTGTTGAATCTGTCCATTTCAGACTTTCTCGTCTTGGGAATTCTTCTTTGCAGAGTACTGACGACAGTTCCGTGGATATAACTTATGAAAGTCAAAAAAATATATATAAAAAAAATACCCCCATTGAAATATGTCAGTGTGAACTTTTTGCTGTGAATGGATTAAAGTAAACTACATCGGACGAAGACAACGAGAAAAGCTTACAATAACAATTGTGTATTTATGGATTACAAGCATAAGGACTAGACCACCATTCTGTACCCCTAGGGTACTTGAAACTAACCCCCATGTGAAAAAAAAATAAAAATAGAAGTATTCTTGCAAAGAAAAAAAAAATTGAAAAACAGAGAATATGAATAGTCCTTTGAGTTTTATAAATTTTAAAATTTCAAAGGGGTTAACATGAATACAAGTTTTTAGTTAAAAGTACAACTTCACAAAGAAGAAGTTATGAAGGAGAAAATGTGTCAAGCAGTTACTATGGCAACTAGTGTATGATCAGTATTATACTTAATACTTTGAAAAGAGATGAAAGTTACCCATTGGGCATAGTTTTTCATTTTAATTTTTAATTTCCACAGTGATTGATGTGTGAAAGTAGGGAGAAGTGGTACAGTACTTGAGGGCAATAAATCCATTAAATATTGCACTATGGTTCGGTAATTGCTAAATGTTCCTGTCCCCCAGCTTGGCTGTGTCACTGATCTTCTAACAAGGGAAGTGATCATCTTTCAAGACATGCAATCATTCCATGTCCAGTAAAATTTCATGCTTGGGGGAATTTTCCATTAAATTACCAAAATCTTTTTAGCCAAGTTTCACAAAACGTCGAGAATCGAAACGTAATTCATGAATGACTCCCGCCTCCAGTCATGTTCAGTTGGAGATGCAATACTAGAGACAACTTTTTCAAATAATATTTGTATATGATACCAATAAACTTTCCAAAGAAAAGTGTAGTTGCTAAGGGATATTTCTCATAAAAGGATATGAAATAACCCATTTAAATATGGTTTTGTTTCCCTGGAGATGCTGTTTTGTGTACCCTTTTTGTTGCTAATGGATACTTGTCCACTTGTGTGATATCCTACATATATGACATTGGGGCTTGCAACTGATAGTAACCACTTTTAGGATAGTGTGTTATCAGTCACATAGATACATGACATGGATACATGACATGGATTGGATACATGACATGGATACAAGACATGGATACATGACATGGATACATGACATGGATTCATGACATGTATACATGACATGGATACATGACTTGGATACATGACATGGATACATGACTTGGATACACGACATGGATACATGACATGGATACACGACATGGATACATGACTTGGATACATGACATGGATACACGACATGGATACATGACTTGGATACATGACATGGATACATGACATGGATACATGACATGGATACACGACATGGATACATGACATGGATACATGACATGGATACACGACTTGGATACACGACATGGATACATGACATGGATACATGACATGGATACACGACATGGATACATGACATGGATACATGACTTGGATACATGACTTGGATACATGACATGGATACATGACATGGATACACGACATGGATACATGACATGGATACATGACATGGATACACGACATGGATACATGACATGGATACATGACTTGGATACATGACATGGATACATATCTTGGATACATAACATGGATACATAAAATCGGAACTTTCTCAACTGTTTGTAGACTTGTGTACATTGTATCTGAGTTGCTAAGGACGACTTGCATAGTTACATACTTTTGTCTTCGTGAAAGTATCAAAGTATTGTTAACCATAAGAATAGCGGCATCACTTTAGCTCAATGGTTTTGTCCTACTTTCAATATAAAGGCAAACATGGTACCTTTTCAAGGTGAATTGTTCTGTCCATGAGAAAGTTTAATGGTCTGGTAGGTATCATCACACTAGTGTATACGTGCAATTGTCCCTGTTGCTTTTATGAAACACCAAAATTTCCGATAAAGGTGCTCAGATAGCACCTGAAGCATAATGGACTTGTTATCTACAGCTGTTTTAGAATGTATTTAACAGTAGAACACAGGTTACCGGTATAGATAATCCTTGCCATGACGTGATTCCAATTGCTTGTATGAGACAAAAGTAGAGCAACTAAGTCCCTGGATGTTGGTGCTTGGTTTATAGAGGGGATGTAGAGATGAGGGGGTGGAAGTACAGTAGTGTTGGTGCTTGGTTAAAGGGGATGTCGTGATGAGGGGGTGGAAGTACAGTTGGATAGAATTGTTAAGTCAGAGCTTCAATTTTGGTAGAATATCAGATACCTTCAACTGTCAATATCTCCAAAACGGTACATAGGAATTGAATGCAAATTTCACTAGAATGCTTAGATAGATTATGTTCCTCTTTAACATATCAAAAGGAAATTTTGACCTGGACTATTGTTTGAATACTGTAGATGGACGTGAAGATTGTGATGACATGAATATTTTACTTAATAGATGGACAGCTTTCTGATCTTCTGTGAATATTAAATGGTTTGGTCAGAATGATGTCAATGTCAGTGAATAGATTAAAAAGCCATTGTAAAAGATAAATTTTATAGATACTTTTGAAAACAGTTCCCAACATGGCTCCTTGTTCAAAGGAAACCCAAAATTTAAGACTCACTGTTTGTACTTCCGCACACAACCATTTCCTATTATCAGTGGGGGGGATACAGGTTTGTGTAGTAATTAATTAACTGGTCCTAATGTCTGTGACTATAGAAGACAAAAGACAAATAGAATGGTCTTTGGAGATAAACAAACTAAGGATGTGGAAGTAGGAAGAAGGAAATG
This sequence comes from Apostichopus californicus, assembly GCA_020650975.1. Classification (NCBI taxonomy): domain Eukaryota; kingdom Metazoa; phylum Echinodermata; class Holothuroidea; order Aspidochirotida; family Stichopodidae; genus Apostichopus; species Apostichopus californicus. The sequence continues at coordinate 8,702 of JAIPMN010000291.1, forward strand.
TAATTTCCCATCTCAATCAAGTTGGAAAATATTTGATTGTTTTGTTCAGTTTTGTGAAGATATGTTTGATAGTATGTGGTCAGTGACCGTGAAAGTGTGAATTTGTATATATGTATGTATTGTATATACATATTGTATATATATATAGTATATACATGTTTGTATATATGCTGTGGAAATGTAGTACTGCTTACTCACTGTAATTGCCATAGTATTTAACATGTCAGACACCCAAACCAAACCAGATATTAAACTAGTTATCAGATCATGAGAGCATTTATATGCATTATTTACATCACCTGTCTCCTATACATGTGCACTCCGATCTACCCTTACCTTAGATCTGGTAACTTTCTTGCACTGTGCCCCCCTCCCCCAATAACCCTCTCTAAGACCACTATCCCCCTCGTTCTGAATCAACCAATCAAAAGTCTATACAAGCGTGTTTTTTTACAGCATTTTCGACCTTTTTCATGCCTGGTTTTGCATTCTTGGTGGACTCTTTGGAAGTCAGTTCACTTCATGTAGCTTTGCCTACTACGAACCGCTGCTTTAGTATCCTTGATTTGTCCATGTATTTTGCTCGCAATAATGATCTGATCTGATCTGATCTGATCTGATCTGATCTGATCCTTTGCTGACTAGTGATCATGACCATGAGTGCGTTCATATATATGGGTGTTTGGCCCGTGATCTAATAACGCACTCGTCGGGAGCCATCTGATTACGAGCATGTTATCTAGTGTTTACACGGGTCCAAAAATCGGGAACCGGGTACCCGAGAGCCGTTACCCGTCGGGTATCCGGGTACCCGGAAAAAATTTATTTACCCTCGTGTATCACGATTTCAAGAAATTACATATTGGATGCTATAATAAATGAATTATATTCTCTACTGACAATGTTTTCATGTTCAAAAAAGTAGGTGTAAGATAAGGTATAAAACCTTCTTCAATAATTTCTATTTGCTTTTGTTTCTTTCATTAACTTGTTAATAACTTCATATAATTAACATTACTACTAACATCGCACTGCCGCCGCTGCTTATGCTTGCTCTTCACGTCTATTAGATCAGACCATATAAATATCCAATTTAGCTCTTAAACAGTTGTTACTACTACTATCTATTTTGCAGGCCCAAGGTTCGCATTAGCCGCGAGATTGCGCGATTCGCGCAATTTGATCGCATTTGGAATAAACGATCAGTAAAAGCCACTTGCGATTATTATTTTTTAGTTATCCCGTCTATAATCCATAAACATCTCGTAAAATTCCTTGTCAGCTTTTCCTTCTATGAAATAAAAGAAAGAAGAAATAATAATTTCTTCCACATGGTAGCCTAACACCACACTAAGTCAATGAGAAATCTAGCCGGCTAAGCCTAACCATCTGTTTATTCGCTGAAATTGTGACGCAGTTATAAGATATCCATGGAATACTTTCATTATTGCTGTTACGTTCGACCACATGGTTGCCTAACACCACACTAATTCAATGGGGTATCTAGCCTAGCCATCTGTTTATTAGCTGAAATTGTGACGCAGTTATAAGATATCTATGGAATATTTTCGTTATTGCTGTTATCTTCGACCACATGGTAGCCTAACACCACACTAAGTCAATGGGAAATCTGCCTAACCATCGGTTTGCAATTTTTTTTTGTTTTTTGAAATCACACTTTGCGTAGGATTCCGGTAATAAATTAGGAACCGGGTAGTATCGCGTCGGGCGGTCACCTTCGTTACTGCTGTTATCATCGACCACATGGTAGCCTAACACCACACTAAGTCAATGGGAAATCTGCCTAACCGTCAGTTTGCCAATTTTTTTTTTTAAAAATCACACTTTGCATAGGATTCGGGTAATAAATTAGGAACCGGGTAGTATCGCGTCGGGCGGGTACCCGGGTATCCGGATAACCCGTGCAAACACTAATGTTATCCCACGTGAACAGAGATTAGGTAACATTGGTTGAAACTTTGGCGTGATCCCTGGTTACCCACCCCTATGCTAGGTACTGTGGCTTTTGACTGGCGCCCCCAGCAAAGAAATGGTTATATAGGGACCACCACCAAGTAAGAACTGACAGCTCAGTTGGTATAGAGCACTGGGCTTGTAATCCAAAAGGCACTGGTTTCTAATTCCATTCTAGCCACAATATTTCTCTGCTCTTTCCCTATCATTACATGTAATAACTGAATTGGACAACCTGCACACTGTGGTAATCTTTCTAGCACATATCAAGTGCACCTCACCTCAGTTTAAGTATAGAATATATCTAGTCGTTGCAGGAAGTCATTGGTGTGCATAACAATCAACATTATAGTAAAAAAGACCATGTTTAACCAGCAATCAATGGTTGGGGCAATGAACAAAGAAAATGTTGGAATGATTATTACAAATGGAAAACTAATAAATATATAGGTTCTTATAAGGTCAAATGTGGACTCTAGATAGACATTTGGTTCTAAAATGTAAGTTGTTTATAGGAGTACAACCACAAAATGTGTTAACTATTGGTCGTGAACAGCATGAAACTTCCATGAGGAGGTATTAGGGGATGTTTGGCAGACTGCCGAAGGAAGTGGTATGTACGAACAAAGGGAAACATGAAGATAATTTTGTTCAAATTTCATACTCTAAGATTGATTTTCCAGTTTGCAAATTAACAAGTGAAAGACCGGAAGTATAATCCATATGTCATGTACTTCAGACTGAGAGGCGAGGAATGAGGTATGAGGGAGGGGTATGAGGGGTGAGGGAGGGGCATGAGGGGTGTGGGAGGGCCATGAGGGGTGAGGGAGGGGAATGAGGGGTGAGGGAGGGGAATAAGGTTGAAGGGAGGGGCATGAGGGGTGAGGGAGGGGTATCAGGGGTGAGGGAGGGGCATGAGGGGTGAGGGAGGGGTATCAGGGGTGAGAGAGGGGTATCAGGGGTGAGGGAGGGGTATCAGGGGTTAGGGAGGGGCTTCAGGGGTGAGGGAGGGGCATGAGGCTTGAGGGAGGGGCATGAGGGGTGAGGGAGGGGCATGGGGGTGAGGGAGTGACTACAGAGTGTTTGTTGCAAGCAATACTTTGATTTGTGCATCACTTGGAATATAGCAACAAAGTAAAAGAAAACTTAAAATACACTACAATGATTTCTCATATCATATGCATCACATACATTGCATTGAAAATCAGTTGCCAGAAATTACAAATTTTTATTACCCTGGAAATATTTGAATCCTGGTTCCCCATTGTGGCTTGATTTATACCTGTTTGAGCCCTTTGACAATTGGGATCTCCAGACCCTCGCACGAAGTTTCCTCACACTCCTAACTTGTGGGTAAGGCCTGGGTAAGGCATAGGAACATCATACATGAACAAATTTCCTTCCCCCTCCTGTCCCTTTCTTGCATTCTTGCTTTTAACTTGGACAATGTTCAAAGCCAAATCTGTTTAAACTGCTTTGTAAATGGGTAAATTTACCACTCATTATTTCTGTATACTGTACCTGTCAAAATTTGCCTAATTTTCTTCCTTGGCTAAAAGCTAAACTGATTATGTAGAGGGGGGGGGGGGGTGGGAGGTGGTATAGGATGGAGGTCTCCAACCTCAATGCTAGTGTTTCCATCCAAAAACAAAATGTCTTAAAAGAGATTTTGACTTTAACTTGTAATATTAGTGAAAGAGTATTGGATTCGTGAAATTGAGTCCATGGTTGTAATTTGTATGATAGTGTCACAAGTTCACTCATATACCTTGGAACTGTAAATACTCTTGGAAAAACTGGTGTTAAAGCCATACAAGAATTCAATTGACCAAATTGGCAGGGTGGTCTCTTAAGCTTCTTTTCCTGAGATTAAGTACACTCAATATCCTACTATGTCAACTAAAGGAGCTTATTTTAAGTGAAGCAATGTATAATGGGTAAATGTATGTGAGTGGAAATCAGGAAATTTACTCTTAAAGCAGCAGATCAGAACAAATTCATTTTAACCTGAATGCGATAGTTAGTAATGTTGACGAAACTTTTAGGTTCGTTAATTTGGAGGTTATATTGTAAAATTACTATTTACTTTCATTTTGGTTGTGGGTTGCAGGCATGGGAAGTGGAGGGGGAGGGGAGGAGGAG
>JAIPMN010000291.1:12872-28306 GCA_020650975.1 Apostichopus californicus
AGGAGGGAGAGGAGTCCTGAGGGAGAGGAGGGGGAGGGGGAGGGAGACAAGGTAGGAGGTGAATGGGATTGTAAAGATACTTTCTCAAGTTTGCTTAATTATTATTCATTGAGGAGGGGGAGGGGAGGGGGAGGGGAGGAGGAGGGGAGGAGGAGGGGAGGGCAGGAGGAGGGAGAGGAGGAGGGGAGGGGGAGGGGGAGGGAGACAAGGTAGGAGGTGAGTGGGATTGTAAAGATAATTTCTCAAGTTTGCTTGCATTAGTATTCATTTCATCGTTCCATAATTTATGCAAATTTTAGTGTCTTCATCACACTGGTGGGATATAATTACAGTTTGGTCTGTTTTATTTTCAGTGCAATTAAGTCCAGAGACAATAACAATTTCAAAAAGTGTAAAGCAGTGGGAAATTTCTTTCATCTTCAACTTGATGAAACTTTGAATCAGTTTTGAAAAACAAAATGGAGACACTGAATAATATAATAATTAAATTGCTTTCACCTGCCTAAGTTGCAGTGCTCCTTTACGTTGTTGAGTTCAACTGACCTGGTTGTAATGCTTTGAATAAACAGAATATCCAGAAGTAAGAACAGCTGAAGTTAGTTTTGATTTAGTGGCTGTAATGGACTTAAAGGGTCCTTGTGGTCAGTTTCAGGAAGATTAGCAGCACTTCATCCCTTCATTTCTATTAACGCTTTGGAAGTTACTACAGTTGATTTAATGCAGCTCAGTAGTATGAATCCTCTCATCTGGACCATGTTTTGGACTTGCTCTGTTTGAACAGTTGGTAATAGGTCAAACAGCTCAGCCAAAAGGGATAGGTCATCTTACCACTGCAAGAGCACTAGTTCATTCATAGGTTACTTTCTGGCAATGGACAGCTGTGTATGCCATTTTATTTTAAGTTTTTTTTTTTACCTGTTTACAGTAAATACCAGATTATATAAATGTCATAACGTTGCATTTTGGGTCACTCTGGTTGTAGCTTCTAAAGACTTTTTTTTGACCAAGCAATGTCATACAGTATATGTGCAAACAACATAATTTGAATGATAATTTAAATAATTAGAGGTGGTAGAGACCTATGTGGTAATATAAGGGAGGCAAGGGAAGGGGCAGGAAATGGAAGGGGAAGGGCCGGGGATTAGGAGGAGGGAGAGGGACCTTGGGACGGAGAGAAAAATTGATAATCATTAACTTTTGAGTACCTTTGAGCCAAGATGGTTTGCACACACATTTTTTGACAATTGTAACAGTAAGTAGTAAAGACAGAATCAATTTGGGATGATAGGAATGGAGGGGAAGTGGGGGGAGGGTAACAGGGAGGGGAAGGGGGGCTGCATGGACTTTTCCAAGATATTTGTATCTTGCGGACTCAATAGGTGGTGGGACATTTTGTGTGTAAGTTACCTAAACTATAATCAATTCATGGAAATGGACTATTTAACAGATCTAGTCTTATATAATCATGAATAAGGACAAAGTTGACATCGACTGGTAGTTTTAAAAGGAAATGAATATTCTAACTAAATATAGCTTTTTTACATAGTATTTACTTCACTCCTTGCTTACCTGTCCCCCCACAACCTAAGCACTCTGGCTCTAGTATGTTTGAATGAACGGGTATCCACTTTTAGCATTTATTTGCCCTACCTTCTCATTCTACCACCCAAAGTGTCGGGATTTTACTTGGTAAACTTGTCACTTGTAAATATCCAAACCGGCAAGTTTTGTTGATATTGTGCACGTAGTTAATTCACAGCGCATACTCCCTCACCTCATATAAACTATATAGATACAAGACCTGTATTGACCTAGTTCTAGCATCTGGCAATTCTTTGTGTACGTGTATGGCCATCTCCCTTCTGTAATTGCCATCCTTCGTAATTGCTGTTAGACCCTGTTCAGTGTCAGTGATGATAATTCTGGAATTTAAAGAACACTAAAGTTAGAACTTCATTAAGAGATACTAAAATTTGGGGATATTTATATACTGTATATGACACACCTTTTCTTTATCCTTTGTTCGTCATACAGCAAGCCCCCCTCTGAATTAAATTCCCAAGGAATATTTGCCCTGAAAAGTGCCCGATTTATCATAAATTGGCTGTGAATTCAAATTCATCAGTTAACTGTGAACCACTTTGTCTATAAAAACAAAGCAGTGTGTCTTGATATCGAGGGTTGTGTTCTCACATCACACTGAATGGAAGTTGTTTTGTTATACTGTATGCTGTTTAAACACATAAGCCTGGCTGCACAACAGATGCAAACATGAAATGCGTTACTGCTTCAGTTGACTTGATCAGAAAGAAGTCCAAGGGGTAGTAGGTTGCTGATATCAGCTGGGTAGCTTGTTGGTTGTGTAATGATGAATATGAAGGCCATTTTTGGTTACCCAAGAGGGAAAATTATAGAGTCACTGTTAACGAATTTGCAAAATTGTGAGGGGAACCACGGATTGCAAAGCCGGCAATGACTTCGAGGCAGAATGCAAAGTCGGTAATTACTATTATGGTTAGATTCCTCTAACATTGCAGTATACAGAAACGTTGTACTCAAAGCCGAAGCCAAAGTGAATTAATCGGGCCAGGCATCCGTAGTCTATGTATGCTAAGTTCTTCAATACCCCCCTCATTGCCTTTCGGGAAACATTTCATACACTAGTTTGATTGGTGAACTTTCTAAACCATTTAAAACTTTAAAAAAAAAAGGTATTGTTAGAGATGGCAATGGATAACTACTGTACGTAACATTATTTTGTACCTTTCCCTTCTGTAATTGAAACACTGTACATACTGTAGCCAGATAGTAAACTTGGGGGTGGGGGGGGGGATGGGATGGGGTTGGAGGAAGGAAGAAGGGTCTGAATAAAAGCAACCATATCTGCAGCTCTTTGTCTAAAAATGGCCATCTGCATCTCTGAGTTACAGAAAAGTCCTGGTGTGGGACTGCGGCTTTTCAGTGTTGGAGGCAACCCCTTATTCAAGTACGGGGCAATGGTCTCCCAGTTTCGAGTGAGGCTGTAGAGTACAACTATCTATAATATATTTGGACAATATAACAACGAGATTGACGGGATAGATGTCTGGTTTTATTCGATCTCAATATTACATTTCCACTACAGGGCAATTTATGATGGAGGTCACATGTAATCACCCACAAATTACTTCCCTTTTACAAGTTATCTGTACACTGATGTGAAAATGTCTGACCAATTTCATTAACCCCATTTGACCTTGCACGGGTACAAAAGGAACAATAAATAGTGAAATGTCTGAAATCTACACATTTCCATGCAAGTTCACTATATAGCACTACTTTTGTCCTGATCATGGTATGTAGTTCTACAAATTTATTGATTTATTTGGTCATGGTATGTATTAAATTGATGATCAATCAATTGTTAAGACTTTGATCCTGCAAGTGGGTTTTTCCGCGAAAAATTTATAGAGACCTTTCGTGTCTTTCGGATGTTGGCACAGAATTCTTAATTAGTTCAACGAACGTTTAAAGCAAAGTAAGTAATTAATTCACCAATCAAAATGACACAACTTGATTTTTTCTTGTGACATTTTATGCTATGCCATGTTACAATAACAATTTTTTTTTCGTGAACATAGTTTGGTCAAATTCAGTTCAGCTTAGGTAAAATTGTGAAGGGGCTCCATATACATAGTCATGCAGGAAATGAAATCTGCTTCTTGCTTTAACACACTCACAGGGCTCTTATGACCTCTGAGTTTCAAGGGGTCAATAGGTTATCTCAAATGTTTGCAACAATTCCTCAAGGGGTCAACGGGTTATCTCAAATGGTCTCAAAATGGGCCATTTTCCTCTTTGATGTACATACAGATGACTTTTGCTTTGGCAGTAGGTTATGAAAATATTTCACAGTTAATAAACAATGTCATGTAGAGCTCTCATTTATTAATAACAATTATTAAGGGTCTGCTTGGTAACAGAACAGATTTGTTGGTTAAGAAAATGTCGTTTTATTCATACATCTATGTGTCTATATTTCACATGAACAGGTAGACTGTTTTTTTCTGGATATTGAAACATACTGGAAATGTTAAAATTCTATACTCTGTAAAATCCTTACCAGTGATTAAAATGGTTGATGTCCACATGGGAGTGCTACAAATATGAGCTGGAAATCCCTGCTCTGTTTTGCTTCTAACTTTAATTCTTGGACAAATTTGAACTCAATTGCTCTACATTAGTCAGATAATAATTTTGAATTTTGAGCAAATAGTAAGGCAAGGAATCACAAATCTAACTGTCTGTCTGGTTTTACTTTCTCACAAAGTTTGTCACATTGATTTCTAGCAGCGTAGACAACTTTTTAAAGAGAAAATCTGTCTTTTGTCAATATGTCACCACTGGCATCTGATAAGGCAATAAGTGCTCTGTAAAAGTCCTATTAGGTGATCATCCTCTCACTGTTGTACTATTAAAGGTATCATCTATGACAAAGCCAATAAGGGGGGGGGGGGCGGGGGAGGTGTAGTTTCATGACTGCTCTATTATTTCAAGCTTTAATGCTTGTGTTAACTGGATCAGGTAACAAGAATGTGACAGAGGTGTTGTTCATAACTTGTAGTTTTTTCTGTCTGGAGAAAGAAGATATATAATATAGTTTTGGAATTAGAGTAAGATGTGGAAAATGTCAGTAGATGAAGATAGCTGTCAATCCTCTTGGAGAGGAAAAACCTTGGAAGGTGAGGAAACCTTGGAAGTCGGGTAAAAATAAATCTGGTCTCTGTATGATAATATCATCTAAAGTCCTGGTATTCCAAGAGGAGGTCGCAACCGCTCTTTAGGGTTGCAAACTTTTTTTGATAGTCGCCCAAAAATCTGGAAAAAAAAAACCGGGGATATCTTGATCAAAAAGATCTTGAAAGATATGCAAAATATAAATTTGTAACATTTATGTAAAAATTTCTCAATGGGGAGGGAATAGGGACACCTCCTTCCCATAGAGAGAAGATGTGCCGACATGGTGAATTGTCAATTTTGAGTAGTGTGAATTTCCTCAGAGGCAAAGTTGAAGAATAAAATAAAGTTATGATAAGTTCGCAGTGGAAGAATCATCCTTCCCAAGATCTAAACGGTCAGGTTGTCTAACTTTTATATAAAGTTATGATAAGTAAAAAAAGTGAGTTAATTGAAATCGTTCGAGACATGGGAAACCACTATCTTGACCTTCTTTAAACAAAGTAAATAGGTCAACCCATCATGTGGCATTGTACTCTAGTTCACATTTAGCACAATTGAGATAGCTACGAATGGTATAAGGTGTCAGTGAGAGAAACTGTTCTCAAGCTGTCCTTTTTATGATCACTCAGTATTACAATGGACCCTCAACTTGATTATCATCGTGTCGACAAGTTCCACCCCTTCTTACGTTGACATATTTTAAGAAGGAATAACTTGTAACGGTGCCAGAGTACCATAGTTTGGTAAGGTAGGGTATAACGAACAAGCTCTATCATGGATACAACAGTAGTATTGTGCATCAGGTTGTTGTTTCATACCACCCTGACCAATCAGGGCAAATATTTAACCCTCATCTGATTCCTCTCCCCCTCACCCTCCCCAAATATGTTCCGTGCCCCCCAAGTGACATTCCCCAATGTCCAAAATGCCCAGGTAGATACACAAGTTATTTACTTCTACTACCTATGATTTATTTATAGCTATATCCAAAATTCTGCTGAACTGAAGCTGATATAATGTTTGGAAATGATGAAAACCACAAGGCTTCAAGAGGCTTTGCCCCCTTGACCCCCCATCAGGGGCCCTATGACAGGCACCTGACCCCATGTCATGGGCATGGCTTTGCACTGGTAATGAAATGTACTGTACACAGGAGGATGTGATTTATATACAACAGTTTGCCTACTATATATATTTTGTCTTTATCTTACCACATTTCCACATAAATGTCATCCACCAAAGTAACAAATTGCTAGATATACTAAAATATTAAAAAAAGAAAAAATTGAATAAAGCTTTTAGCAATCTGATACAGATGTGTAGTGTCTACTTGAAGTCACTTGAAAACTATATTTTACTTGAGATCATTGATGTCAACTTGATTTACATTAGTCCCTTAACAACTATCCTATGGTGGTATTTAATGCGTTGTCTTTGCTGGTAATGATTAAGTTGTACAGCCCAATGGCAGTGCACTACAGTCTAGCCAGGTCAAGAGAATGTATACTTTTGTGTAGTCATGTTTCAAAGTCAATTGGGTTTCTTTTTTTACCCCTGGTGGCCCTTCGTTGGTATTTGGTTTTCATACTGTCTGGAATGACTGTGGAATGGGGAGATCTTTAACAAGATATGTGGAGGAGGAGGACCATGACCTGATATGCCCTGATATATGACAGGCAGGTTATTGTGTTGTCTCCTTGCCAACACATGTATTGATAGTAAAGATGATAGTGGGAGGATAGCCCTTACAAGATACTTTCACCTCAAGAATAAACAGTGGAAATTGATGACTGTGTAATGCTAAAATTCAGGGTGATATTCCAATATAACAGTAAATCAAGCGAGGAGATGATAGTTAGCTGGCATCACACTGTATATATATATTATGGCTAATATTCCAGTTCAGATCGATAGCACATGCTAACAATTAGTGTTAGCTAGCTATTGGGTCACAAGACATATTATGCACACTGGTATGGTCAGTAAGTCGGCTGCGTAACTCTCTCTGATCGAAACACAGTCAAGTCAACAATTATTTCTGCTATTATCGGGGAAGTTGTGACCATGAGAAAGAAAATATGAACCTTCGCATATGGCTAACACCTGCGATCAGTTCTCTGCATGGAACCTTAGCAAATGGATGGTTCCAACCACTAGCATTTGATAGGGGGGACTGCTAATGATTACCAACCTGTCACAAAAAAAAACGTATTCTAGTATAAAATGGAAAAATATATTTTCAGCAAAATTTTAGTTGAATAAAGTAGTAGAAGAACAAGCAAGTAGAATGGCCAGCAAGTTTGAAATACAATGCTTGAACTTGACCAGGAAACTTGACCAGATGATGGCTTAATGAAAATGCTATGATAAAAATGCTGGGATTTATATGTGCTGTGACCAAAAATGTAGTATTTCCACTTTGATACAGTGCTTTCAAAAAGACCCAGGATGTTTGGCAATGCTCCTGCTAGGACAATGAAAATAGGTCTGATCAGATGGACGTAGTTTGATTGGAAAGGTCTCTTCAAGGAAAAGCTTAATTGTTATTTTAGACAGTTCTAGGATCGGTAGCAGCTTCCTGCGTCTGTTTGTCTTGTCAAGGATTTCGGCCAAAATACTTCTGGTATCATTATGTGAGCGATTAAGGTAACTTGTGCCAAAATCAGATAAAATTGCCGTTCTTCTTGGTAGAATATATAATTTGGGGGGCAGAAAAAAGAACTAAAGGAAACCCCAAAATGACATATGGTACCAGAGTTCGTTGTGAGTAATATTGGAACGTGCCATATGGCAATTTGACCGTACATTTCCAGTTGGCCTGGTTACAGTTTAGTCAAATGCTGTGTGTTAACTTTACTCCCTTATGAATGAATTATATAACATGTAGAAAAAATGGCATTGTTATGAAAGTTGGGATTTCAATGTAGAATTTTGCCCTCAGTTGGAAATGCAGTCATCATTGGCTATATAAGAACTATCATTAGTATTATTATTAAATTTAAGGAGGCACAGACCCAACTATCATCTTTAGCCTATTGATATGATTGAGACCTTGTTGATTCGCATGTCTCCCCGAAACACCTAAGACAAAGTTTGCTCCGTTTTGGATCTATACTCTATCATAGTTTTAAGAGTTGACTGGGGACTGCCTTACAGTTTTGTAAAATCTGTGAAGTTAAAGAGCCACTAGGGTCTGACATGTTTACCTTCTATCTTTTATTTTTTCATATATTTTTGAGGTTAGAATGTCAACAATCTTGAAACTGAAAACCAATGCCAACACTATCTACAGTAGGTCATTTAAATATGAGCTTCATATTTTAGATTTAGTATTTGCCAAAATTCATCTCTATTTACAGAAAGTAAAAAAAAAACAAACATAACTTTCTACATTCAAAAGTCTACTTAAGACTCATCTTTTCACTTGTTCTTTTGTAAATTAATCTTTAAGCTTTCTTTGTAAAGCGCCTTGAGCAGTGACTTTTGTCTACTGATTTGGCGCTATATAAGTCTCATTTATTAGGATTATTATTATTAATAGGCTAAAGAAAAACATAGAAACTTGAAACGCATGTGGCTCGAAGATGCGGTACTCAGACTTGATCAAGTCTTAGGCGTTGTTGCGCGAAGGATCATTTAATCTTCCATATCTTCCATATCTCCCAAGTGGAATAAGGTTCTTCTTTAGCTGTCTAGGAATGTTGATCATGACAGTTAAATCTCTATCACATAGACCAATAACATTAATGATGACGGTTGCATGGGATTCTTGTCTCCTTTAACTCAAACTTCCACCGTCAGATACTATATATCTTATCACCTAAGCAGCCTCAGCTGCATATCAAACCCCAATGATTATCCACTGCACAAATATTAGTATTGGTGAAATCATCCCTCAATTTGGGGGGTGATGATGATGAGATTACTATAGGCCTATACTAACAGAGTGTAGTCTCAGCACATAGATTCGGGCCGATGTGTTTTCTCAACTGGATTAAGTTATGACCTAGTAACTGGCAAGTAGGGTTTATAGATCACATCCAATCATGGACTGAAAAGGTGTGAGAAGACATTCCAACCAGGGGTACCCTCACTAGATGGGGGAACGGAAGGAAGGAAGGGAGGCCGGAGAGGAAAGTCGAAGGCAAATCGAAGGATGGGGATATCCATGTACCAAGTTAATATTTGACGGGGAGAGGACTTCAGTTCAGTTCTTCCATGCATGGCTAGAAATTGCTTTTATACATAATTGTTATCTTCACTTATCTTTTCAAATACTGCTAATACTAGTGATGGGAACGGTCCTAAAATGTGCTCCTGGATACCTGTGTGCTAATTTTGGTCGGTCCCTCGGATACCCATTCGTTACACATTCAACCTAAGACCCAACTCGGCCTATACTATAGGGCCGTACATAAGCCTAATGTTACTTTGTATATATAGGCTAGATGCAGGCCTTCAGTCACATAATGGTATGACTTTAAACAACTGTTCGTTTACCAGTGAACAGATCTATACGGCAAGGCTGCATATATTTATATTTACTACTCATATACTTTTAAAATTACTTTTAAAATTCAACACTTGATGGGATGGTTTATAGTGAACTGGCAACCTTTCAACAACTTGATGCGTACGGAAAAGTTCTGTTCATCTTAAAATTGTGGTACCCGTTCCACTAAATTCGACACCGGGGTGGTAAACTTATGAGCCACCGTCCAAGAGTACAAAAGTACAGATTGGTATCATTAAACAAAGTTTACATAAATTTGGACTTCAAGTAATGATAATCAGTAAAACCACAAGTCTTCAGGCAATTCGTTACATCACCCCTCACTTTAATACCCGTCTCCACACAACAGTTGGTACAATATAGGACTGCCAAGTCACTCTTAATCATTCATCAATTAGCTGTCTTTTTGTCTGTCTTTTATCTGTCTATTTATCACCTCCTGTCTCTCTCATTCCTCACCTATCCATCTTCTGCATATGTATACGTACTCCAGTCTACCCTAGGGAGCTAATACCAGGCGCTTCAAATTGATGGACAAATTTAGTCGTCAATTCACAAGTGTTACTATTCTGAATGGTAGAATTAGATTATAAGAAGGAAAAATGTGCTTACCTTACAGAGGGTCAGCTAGGTGCATGGATGGAAGAATGTTACCATTTTCTTAGGCTAGGTACAGTAGATGAAAGTGTGTGTGTGTTGTATAGAAGACAGGTAAATATACTAGAGTTAATATCAATCTCTGTGTGTATACAGTTCTGAATGTGGCAAAGTGGTTTACCAACGATATATAAGTCGTAAACAGTGTTTGAAGTTATTAGTTATTTAACTATCTCACATGAATCTGATCCGGATCAGGATCATAACTTTGATTTCTATGTTTACTGAAGCGTTACTTTGGACCTTGGAATATTCGTGCTGAGTCCCTGTAGTTTCTGAATATTCATGCTGAGTCCCTGTATTTTCTGAGTATTCATGTCAAGACCTGTAGTTTTTGAATATTCATACTGAGTCCCTGTAGTTTCTGAATATTCATGCTGAGTCCCTGTATTTTCTGAATATTCATGCTGAGTCCCTGTATTTTTTGAATATTCATACTGAGTCCCTGTATTTTTTGAATATTCATACTGAGTCCCTGTATTTTCTGAATATTCATGGTCCCTGTAGTTTCTGAATATTCATACTGAGTCCCTGTATTTGGTGAATATTCATACTGAGTCCCTGTAGTTTCTGAATATTCATGCTGAGTCTTTGTATTTTCTGAATATTCATGCTGAGTCTTTGTAGTTTCTGAATATTCATGACCCTGTATTTTCTGAATATTCATACTGAGTCCCTGTAGTTTCTTTACAGCTCTCTCTGTATTTTCACCTTTTCATGTGGTTGTTGGAGTGGTTTACTGTTAGGTATATAATACCCTCAACTCCTGGACAGAAACTGGTACAATGGTAAATAATTTTATGCCAAGTATCATTACTAACAACTGCCAAAGAAAAAAACAAGAAAAACGAAAACATTTTATTCCAAAACTTGGATCAATTTAATTTCAATCTGTTGCCTTTAAATCATATTTGTTTTGAGATGTCACCCTTTTTTTTATGGCCACAATTTGTTCCCAGATGTTGATTAAAGCGATAGGTTTCAAACGGTGGCCCTTTTTTCTTGATGATCTATCTTTAAAATGTTTCACGGAGCAGCTCGTCGATTATATATAATCCCACCGTTGAGCTTGACCGCAAAACGTGCTAAATATTTGTAATGTCAGTTGGATTGATGTCATATAGCAGATGGGTAGAACCATGAGAATTATGGGTTTAGTGTGTCTGACAGATAAATGACTTAAAGGAGATATAAACCCTGGGGTTTTTGCAGTGACCTCATATTAGAGACAAATATTCTTACACCCTCTGTGAAAATAACTAGTCAAAACTTACCTTTCACTGAATTTCCAGGTATTTTCTAATTATTTTTTCAAACCTTCTGTGTTGTCGGCCTAGGGCCTACAAAAATGACATTAGGAAGCTACATCGTAAGTTAAACAATTACCCCTCTCTGCATAGGAATCGTACACTTGCTCTCGGAGATTGTTCGGAAGTTGGTGCAAAATGCCGGAGTGCCATGCATTTGGTTGTGTAAACTGGAGATGGGAAGAAGGAGCAGGGAAGGGAAAAGGATATTTTATTCCTGACGGGAAAAGGTTTACAGAGAAAGGAAAATGTACAAAAGGCACAAAAGCACCAGGCTTGCTCCTCCATCGCAGAACTGTTACTAGCGTTGGAAGCACTATTATCATATAGTAACTGCCAGTGTCGGCCACAGATTCAATCTGTTTACCAAGCTCTAGGTCTTGATGTCTCAGTTCTTCCACTTTGTATTCAGGCTCCATTTGATAGCAGTAAAATCCAAATGCATGTTCTGTTTCGTTCAAACTTCCCGAGCCCGGAAAATGTTTTGGGAGAAAAAGTTGACTACATATCGCCTGAGGAAATGTACCTGTTTTAATGCGATACGTGGCTCGCTTATGTGTCGAAAACAAGCGGGAACTGTCGGAATTAACAGAAAATGGCGAATGACATGGGTGACAAATGAATCTTTTTCTAAGGTGGAAAGAAATTTTTTCAAGCATTCGTGTTGCTCGTGTCGAAAAAAGAGCATATTAAAGTCTGCAAAACGGTATCCTCTAAGCGGAAAAGTCGAGGGTATATTTCTCCTTTAATAATTTTTACTAGCTGTTCATCTACTCCTCCAACCTTAATCCTACTGTGTGTTCCACTTGAATCACTTGTTGAAGTACATTAATGAACAAACAGTACTGGGACAATATTTCCCCACCGGAAGCCTATTTTTTTCGGATAATTCTTTCAACATGTTATCGTTTCGTCTGTAGTGATTGATCGTACTTCCTAAGAATGACAAAATTCATAACAGTAGAAATGTAAACAGTAAAAATTCAACCGTTTCTAAATAGTGTCATGTGATATCTCATTTTTGTGTCAGCTGTATCCTCCTCGGGGAATAACATAATAAATCTGTTTCTATATAAACATACTTTTTTTTTAGGGTACATTCATGTGGAAGCTGTTCTCAATTGAAGTCATAAAAAGGTGGAGTAAGGTAGTACAACATTGTGATTCAACCAAACTTACTATTGCGTACAGTAGGCACACAGTAGGCACACCACAACTTATGTAATACAACATTCGGTACGTTAAGTTTAAAGAATCGTGCTATGAGGACATGGAATTCTCTAAATGCTACTATAATATCTAAACCATCTAAAGTAACATTTAGAAAAACGCTAAAAAAAGAAGTAATTTCTCAGTATTGATCATCGTTTATATTGTATGATATTAATTTTTCCTTATTAAGACATTAATTATATTTACATTTATGTATTTTTTTCTTTTTTTCTTGGGAGTCGATCCTTTACCTTGTTAAGCCTGAATTGGCTTTTCAGAGGACTTCCCTCCACATATATATTTATTATCTGTGGAAAATCAAATAAATAAATTAAATAGATCTAGCAGGTTTGTTGAGATTGGGGTGTAGTATGTCTTCCATCTATTTAACTTGCAAAACTGGAAACGTTTAAGCACTGCACCCTCTATGTGCAATTAGGGTACGTTTTTGGGTGGACACCCTTGCCATCATCATCATCATCATTATACATCCCTCAGGAAGGAAATATATGAGGGTGGATTTGAAGAATTTACTTCGCTCCTCTCTTACCTGTCTCCCATTCCACATCTGTACTTTCCCATCTACCTAACTACACATTGGAATGTTTTAGTACTGCGCCCTCTCTCCCTGGGCACCGCCCACTTACTACACCTCCTTCCAAATTTACCATTTTAATAGGAAGATACTACACGTCGAGGGTTGGAGGGTGGATCTGAAGGATGCGTACCTTCTTCAGTAGATCCAGCATGAGGATAAAATGGTGGTTACATGTCAAAGAAGTTAGCAAATCGCTAAAACATTTAGGTTAGAGACTAGTAAGAGTCATGGTTTGAAAATCCCCTAGCCGATTAGCTTTGGGGAATTCTGTCTGTTGGATTTATTATACTCAAAGGATTAATTTGTGTGTGTGTATTTTGTGTATTTTAGATCCTTCTGCAAGCAGGAACTCGTGAAGAAGCCTCATTGGCTTATCAAAGCCGCAAGCTGACCGAAGTCAGTCTCTTACATTTATATTTAACGTCCATGATTATGAATTGTCAATTGTCAACAACTCTGTAACTTGACGACATACATTAATCTTGGAGTGACTCAACCGGGGACCTTATGATTGAAAGGCACTGGCGTTAACCACTGAGCTAACACTCCATAACAAAGTAATAACAAGTAAATCAATCAGGGTACACTAGGTAACCAGGACCTTTTATTCAATTTGATTTCATCACTGTGCATATGTTGAAGCTGCATCTACAGTAACATCACCAAGCAATCATACTACCAGACACCTGTAGATGTAACAGTTACCACTGGTTTTAGTGTGGTAGTAAATTAGATGAATACTTCCTACAGAGAACTGAAGTTGTAGCCCCTATGGGGACAAATATCAAAATATAAATCAGTTCTAACTTCTTCCTCTTTGGAGAGATAGGTTTGGTCAAATTCTTCCTGGTGGGTTGAAATCAGACTTGACCTTCTTCCCATAATTTGCATTCCATTGTGGGTTATAAACAGGTGTATAACTAATGGTTAATTTAAATGGCAATGACTTTGATATGTCTAGAATTTATCTGAGCCCAAAAGAAGAAAGAGAGGGAAGTAGAAGAAGAAAGACTGATATATGGAGATATAAAAGTCTATTGGGAAGTGCTTGAAAGCCAATATTATTATTAAATGATTTGGTAAATTGACAGATATATTAGTATGGTAATCTAATGTCAATATTCTTATATCTTGGGGGTTCCGTGTTTGATTGAAAGGTGTTGAATGCTTTGAGAGTGTAAAGAAGTGCAATAATATGACCAAGCGTTAAGTATTAATGTTTGATCTTTATGGCAACATCTTTGTGTTTTTTTGCTGAGGGGGGGGGGGGGTGGTGGTACCGTGTCAGGACGGGGATGGGGAGTAATGCTGAATAACCATTTGCATGTAATGCAGTCATGCACCATGTGGCATGTTGTCCTCTCACCGCATATTTTGCGCCAACATCAAAACCTGATGAGTTCATAAAAGCTCTAGAACTCCTTAACGAAGAAGTGTCTCAATTCATAAGACATTTAAACTTTTGACCTCCATGAAATAATGCCATGAACATGCCCAAGGTGTTTTTGACAAAATTTCATAACAAGAGATTCTTCCAACATGACAGCCTTTTTTAGCTGTCACAAACTTGACCTTTGACCTGTCTGTAATGACACGTAGTAACCATGCAGCTTTAAGGTTTTTTCCTGCACTGTCTTCATTAATTGCAATCTTTCAGGTGGGAGTTGAGATCTTCATAATGTCATCACTGCAGTCAGTTCCACAGCGGGTATCTCAAACTCCTCCAGCATCGAAGAGGCGTTTTTCAAAATCTGTAGTGCCCCAGTGTCAGTTATTCCAGCAATTTGTGAAATTTATTTAAACCTTGGAGGTCAATATACTGTACCAATTCACATTGAGAATATGAAGGAAAATTTTAAGATATTGACTGAGTTTTGATCCTTAGCAATATATTGCATATCATTCTCTTATCAAACAAGTTAGTGCTAGTTCCTGAAATGAAAAATCAAATAAACACAAAATTAGAAAAGAATATTTCAACAATTTGAAAATGATGTTTACAATGATTTTGTTGGAAATAATTAGCATCCTACCTTCAAAGTAGGCGGAGGTATAGCCTAGTGGTTAACGCCGGCGTCTCCCAGTCATGAGTTCCCCGGTTCGATTCCCGCCGACAGCAAGGTGTGTCGTCTGGCAAGGGTGTTGTTCAATAACAACTTCCCGACATGGACGTTAAATGGATGTGTGCCGAGAGATTGGCTTCGGTCAGCTTGCGAGTCTAAAAGCCTCCATGGCTTCTTTCGCGAGTTCCTGCTTGCGGGAAGATCACATATACATACATACTGTACATACAAAGTACTATTTTACTGTTTTTTTTCCTTCTTCTTTTTTTTTCTTTCCCTCTGCAGGAAGAAAACGTTATAGAAACAGAAGATGAATTAGGGGATTTTTACATAGAAGTTTCCAATGATAGATTGAGAAGGCAGGC
>JAIPMN010000292.1:0-10787 GCA_020650975.1 Apostichopus californicus
ATTTATTTTGTTCTGCTTGATGACTTCGGTCAAGCGTTAATCAATTCCACCAGGCGTTAATGACTGGGTATTGTCCACAGCAGTTAGGTTTTAATCTAGTTCTACATAGTGTTAATCTTATGTTATACAAACAAAGGGGAATCGGTCTCCATAAAAACCTATCAAACCTAACCCCTTAAACACTGATACATCCTATACCGACTGTAACCACCACTTCAAGTTTCCTTAATATTCGGTTCGTATCCCGTAACGTTAACAATTCCCGAACGTTTCCTTATTCAATTGTCCACACCCATAGCAGTATCCCCGTCCGTTATATTGAAGTACAATTTTTAATCAATGTTGGTCGAAATAACCAGCAAGGTTGGGCGAAATGACCATGCTGGTTGGGCGAAATGACCAACAGGGTTGGGCGAAATGGTAAGGTTGTTTGAAATGGTTGTTGGGCGAAGTGACCAGCTTCCTATAAGGTAGCATACGCCCATTAAAAGCCCCATTTACTTACACACTAAATCACAAAAGTAATGTGGTCTCTAAGTCTAGATAGAAGTTTTCACTAGCTAAACGCTACCCATCACCGGATAGCTGACAACTTGGCCTTTCATGGCACCATCAATTTTCCGTATCATGACCGTGTAGATTTTTTGCTATCCGAGCCGGAAGTTTTCGTCACTTGTAAACAAACCTCTTCACTCAGTGGTAAACAATTTTCCTACGCTGCTCCTGGGAGGCCTTAAAGGGGTCTAAAATTGCCTCAATTGACCCAATTTTCTCACTACATGTACTTCCATTCATGCTCTTCAACATGCAAGCCACAAAAAACTAGATTATGATTGATAACAGGTCAAAAAAGATGTTCTCCTTCTGCTTTTTGGCACTTTTCCTGAGATAGGAGAACACTTGGGGCGGATTGATATAGACGCTAATAGGAGTATGCCACCATAAAACTCTTTTACGGTTTAACACTGATATTTACAACCCAATTACGTTATCGACGTTCACCAATAAGAGCGTGCATAGTTATCTTCAGTGTATATCAATCTTCTTCTTTTTTCCCCCTCATCCAATCTTTATTTTGATCACCCTTTTAAATTGCTAATCAATCTTTCTTTTAATATTCATTTTGCGATTGATGCATTAGTTTATTTGGTTGAGTTAATTGTTTAAGCTGAATATCAAGAACATGAGGGTTGTCATCCAGGTCAGTATACTGCATCACGCTGTTCACTAAGTCGATTTATTGCGTGGCTATGTAGACAACAGCAAGCTGTGGCATCGATATAGGCCTATAAATTCATCCGTCCTTGAAAATATAAAGGCAATTGTGTTGTACAGATAGACTCTATATACGATTTCTGCAATATCTGTCATATTGCAATGTTAAATCATAGTCTCAAGAGGTGATAAGTTTAAGCTCCGGGAGCAAACTTGTAATTTCGCCCTGAGAAATATATTCAGAAAAGGTGAGCTGAGTTAATCTGGATATTCAAAATTACGATCTGTGAACAGAATGCTTCGATACACCTCATTGTCGGTCGATCTGCACTGTTAAAAACTAAATTCCGTAACTATACTGATAGGTGAAATTTTGACGTAATATTACTGTTGCACGATGCTTGTATAATGTATCAGTTCAAAGTTTAGGTTAAAAATAACGGGAAACGTTATTTAGCATGTGCATTTATCGTTAGTTAACGTTCATAGCACGTTCTGTAAAATAACAAAAGTTATGAACGTAAAAGTATCGTAATACCGTAAATGAACATTCGTTATTCGTTGTAGAATAACAGTTGAAAGCACTTTTAATTGCATAACGTTCAATGGTAAGTATAATGACTTAATTTAAAAACCCATTTTATCAAACCTTTGTTTGAATGTATACTTGATTACCGTTTTGCACCATTTACCACACATCGGGACACTGTCAATTTTCATATTCATGATTGTAAAGGCCGTGTGTAACCAAATATTTGTCGCATGGTTATATTCTCGCTATGTGATTGAGGTGCAATATCAAATTTGATATGAATACCCATTATTGTGTGTGTCAGTAATATTTCAATGGTGTGACACGGTATGGAACGTTTCCCCAAGTGAAAAAAACAAGAAACAAACCAAATTAGTTACCCAGTTTCAGAAATTAGAAGTGCCTTTCAGTGTTATTTGTCAAAAGTACCATTTTGCTTTTGTTATTTAAAAAGTGACTTTTTAATTGTTGAGTAATTGTAAATAAAGCAATTATAAAGCGCCGTTTTGGTGAAAAGTTACAAAAGAAAATGAAAATTTTAAATCTATTTTGTAGGGCCGTTTTGAGGTGATTTTGCGGCTTCATATCAAATTTACGGGTCTCACTGCCCTTCTGAGTTGGTCCCTTTCCCTCATCCTCTTCCACTCCGCCTCTGCTCAATGATTCGTCATTTAAACGTTTTTGCACAAAAAGAACGAAAAAACAAATGAACATTTCATTACTTTGACTACATCTGTCTCCTATGATATGATACCCCGACTAACTTCACCTGCAGATGAGGCAAGCGTTGTGTGAATGAACAGGAAGCATCCTAGCATTGTAGTTGTCTTATGTTTAGCTTCCAATTGCCATACATTAATGGTCTGTCAATTTGTGACTGTGTGTCATACACCTTACAGTTCTACCATCAAGCCGAAGTCTTTTCGAATTGTTTATTTCGTTGGGATCGAAATCGTCGGCTTGCCACTTTCTACATAACCAGGTCAGGATATATGAGTTGTCATTCTGGCTATAATGTGGAATCCTAATCATTTATGATCTTCCGGGAAATCATTAGGAATTTTCCCTAAAGTTACATTGATATCGTCGGTTTTAATTGTTTTACTATACTGATGCACCTGCCTTTGAAGTTTCGTGGAACTAGTAACTGTTAAATGATGGTACCATTCATTGTGCGTGTATCTTCCTGACAATTGGTTCAAGATTATCCATTACCACTTCATTTTCATGGTTGCTTGTATTTTGAGTAAGGGATGGAAGTTAAGGTTTAGGGATTCCAAAGCTAAGGTGACCAGACGTCAGTGATGATTCCCAGGGATAGTCCCCGGATTTCATTTGCCATCCCCAGATAAAAAGTGTCCCCATATGTTTGGGTCGGCTACCGTCCCAGGAATACCCCAGAATTTTTTTTAGTGGTACACAAAAGAGAGCTACCCTAGGTTCAGTCTCTGATAATTTAATAGGGAATAGTCTAGACTAATTCAATGGTTGTTACCTCATAGACATCTTCATTACTCTAGACTAATGCATGCATTATGTATGCATACATGAAATATTGTACGAAAGATTTGTTTTTAGAATAATGGAAATAATATCAGCATGGAAGAAGGCCCTATGAAGTCCCATATGCAAATGGTCAAAACTGAATGGCTTGTAACTTACAGTACACATCAAAATCAGTTTGCTATCCAAACAAGTCACATCTCATCATTTATTGCATCTTGGATATTACCATTTGAGATTGCAAAGCCATGAATTACTTTAGGTTGATATCCCCCCTCCCACCCATCCCCACCCCAGAACCATCCCCTGCTTTAAGCAGCAAAACATTGTACTTAATACAAATGCAGCTTTCAAACAGTATGTGATGAATTTTGTTCTTCTTGCTATGACTTTCACTATTGTTGTCTTTGCCTTTATAGGTGGAAATGCCAACTCCCATGGCTATTGCCTTCTTAACTACAGCTGCGAGAATACCAATGGTTAAGTCTCTTGGAAACCCATGTGGAAAATGTCTGTCTAATATCACCAGGCAAAAACGTTTCCTGGACATGTTTCCTATGTTTGACCAATATAGCTCAAATGTAATCATCTACAGGTACTGACATATATGAAACCATAAAGCTGTTATTTAACATATCTTCTGTACTGTTTGTCTGATAATGGTTGATAAGCAGAGATGTCTGTAAGAAGAGAACAAATTGACACATGAATCATGTTTTGTGTTTGATTTCTTGCTCAAAGCTAAAGAAATCATGGCGGTCATGATGCAGTGTGTATCTGTATGTGTGTAAGTGATGCTTTTGGCTTATAAACATGATAACTCAATATTCTAAGGTTAGATGGAATTCAAACTTTGTCTCCACCATATGGAGGTCTCAGTTGCTATTGTCTCTTAGTGAGTACATGAAGCCTACCGAAACAAAACGGGTATAATTTCCCTACTCTTTCAACTTTCTAACATTTTATATTTTTATAACAAATCAAGTTATGAAGATGAGATTATATATAATGTTTCCATTTTCCTCTTGTTTTTCATGCCATCTTAATCTTTTCTGGATGATGCAGTAGATCCAAATCGACAACTACCATCAGTGATAAACACAGGAGAAAACTGCAGTCACAGTTGCCTGACTTGGAGGAAGATGACCTCGTAGAGAGTTTTGTAAGAGGATCCGGTCCTGGAGGTCAAGCTACGAATAAAACCAACAATTGCGTGGTAATTAAACATCTTCCGACAGGCATTGTAGTCAAAGTAAGTCTGTCAGTTCTGTGCATCTCTCTCTATATAGAAAATCCAGTCAATAGTTATGTCACTTTTGAACATCATGTGCCAATAGTCTTCTGTTTTTTTTGCCTTCTGGATAAGAGGGAAGCAAATTATGGGCTTATAAACCCGGTTCAAATTCTGTTCTAGCTGTACATTTCGTTGCACTTTTCCATCAGATTTTTATTTACAATTTACCAGTCATTTTTTGGAATTATTCATTTACTTGAATATATTTTTTTTAATATCTTCTGTAATATTTCCCTTTTCGAACATATACACAGTGTTTGAACTTTGTTTGGGCTTGCCACCTTGTCACAGTGTATAATGCCATGCAGTGTGTTGAATATTGGTGAGATAGTTGTATCCCCAGTGGAGGTGTACTAATTTACGAATTTATCTGGTGTATCGTTCTGACTGTAGCAAGAGAGACAAGAAGATAGTTTATAGCAAGGATTAAGCTATTGTTTATGTTGGTGTTGTTTTATGTAGAATTAAGACAATCTCCATATAAAGAACACATTGATCCCTAATCTATTTTTCTGTACTGGACTACTGAACAGGGAGCACCATTAGACCTTTTAAAAAACTCTTGTGGTGAACAGTTTTACAAATTATATCCACATTTTCAGAATCCACTTAGATAAATCAAAGATATTGCATTAAGTTTGAAATATTATTAAAGGTCCTCAGTTTTACTCCCAAAGTTAAGCATGCTAAAAGAGTACTATAAGTGTTTCTTCATGGAGGTTCTGACTCTCCTTATTATTTACAGATATTTGATGAGTGTATTTTAAAGGTCTCAATGGGGAGGGGGGGGGGGTGAGAGGGTGAGGGGCAGCTTTAAGGATGACAGTGAAAAGCTTGGTGGAAGTTGGAGAATGATTGACCATTAGATATGTGACTTTCTAGGATACTTGGTATACTGGTGACCTTTGAAACATTCTTGCATTTATTGCGTAGTGTTCTACCGGCAGAACTGATAAAATAGAAAAATCTGAAATGACAAACCCTTTAACAGAATTGATTATACCTACATTAGCCCCCTCTTACCTGACCCTAGCCAATTTAATAGGAACCCTTCCACCATCTCAAATGGACTGAATGATAATGAGACTATTGTATGCAGGAAAGCCGTCTGCAGTTGCACTTTTCCTCCCATGTGAACCCCGTCCCATTCTCTCTTCCTTCATCGCCCTCTTTCAAGAGACAGGAAATGACATGGTGGGAAAGTTAAGGTGGATATGTGCTGATCAGTTCCTCAGACTGAATGTAATATCATGGAAACACTTGAGCATAATTTTTGGAATCCTTTCAAAATTTCAGTACTAAACCAATCAGTTTTCTTTACTGGAAAAAATTTTCATAATTATGACAATCTGTGTTGGTAAGTAAATCGTCTTCAACTTCGTTTCTCCTCTTTACATATCAATGAAAGTGTTTCAGTGTTATGTCATGGTTTCTTCAGTGCTCTGTTGTGTTCAGTATCTATTTCAACTCTATAATTGCTTCATTCAAAAACTGGAAAGATTTCTTCAGCTCTGTTTCTCCTCTTACATCGGCTATTCGTTTAATTAGAGCAAAAGCATTTATTAGCCATTATTTTAGCCATTTGGCATTTCATATTTTTTTTTCCCCCTTCAATTTTCCCATCAGTGTCATCAGACTCGCTCTCAGTCCGAGAACCAAAAGATCGCCCGAGTTCTCCTGAAGGAGAAGCTAGACCTTTATCACAATGGAGAAAACAGCATCTTTGAGCTACAGAAGAAAGAAGAAATGAAGAAGAAGATGGAGAAGAAGAGAAAAACAAAAATAAAACTTGAGAAACTGAAATCCTTGAAGGCAACTTTAAAGGAAGATGAATCATCTGAAGAACCACCATGAGGAAAAATGGTTAAATCTAGGAGAATTATTCTAGGCAAATTTGAGGAACAAGTCAGTCAAGCTACATTTCCAGATAAAGAAAATGGTGTCATAATAGCACATTTTCTTTGGTGGTTGTGGAGGAAAGAGGTAGTGGCAGGGGAGGGGAGATGAGCGGTTTAATTTTTTGCTAATTCAAATCGGACAGATTTGCCTGGGCCCCAGAGAAATCACAGTTTACTTGCCAGCTGGATAAATAAGGTATTGTGCAGTTACAAACAAGGTCCATGGCATGTAATGTATTTAGACCTATCCAACATACACCATGTAAGAGTTAATAAAAAGTACAAATTATTCTAATTAACTTCTTTTCTTTGGTTCACAAAATTGGTTCCAAGTCTCAGTTGCATTGTCAAATATAGTTTTTTTTTACAAGATAATGACAGTTATTGATTTAACTTTAATACCAGGTGGGACTGCAATAAATGAAGTCATTTAAAGCATGTTGATATCTATTCTTTCATTCTATCTTCTCAGTGTTTGCCAAGATCTTTCCACCCAAATTTGAATTTTATGTGAAGTGTTGGAGATTTAAATCATTCATAAGTTGAAGGAATATGTTGAAATGATGAAAACTAGCAGGTGTTTTGAGAGTTTACATAAGTAATATTCGGTGCAACATTTGCTCTAAAAGTAACCTGTTTGGTTTACCCAATTTTGTTGGGAATGGAGGTTGAATTTTGTTTAATGCCATCCATAGGATAACAGCTAAGACTTGTCAATTTATCAAACTGGTATCTGACACTCCCGGAGTACTGTAACATGACCAGGGGAGAAAAATTCTCATCCCCACTTCTCATCTTTACCCCACCCTTTCCCCCAACCAATCACCCACCTACTTTTTACTTCCCATATCTGAATGGTTTAAGTCGGCACAAATCCTACTAGAGGACATAAACGCCAACCAAAGTATGAGTAAGAGTACAAGTTATTAAATAACAAAACAAGAGTTAGTAAGCTTGTGTTTGAAACAGTCTAGACTAGGTGCATGCACAATTTCGATGGCAAAGCATTCCAATCTTTTAAGGTGCGGGGGAAGAAGGAATATTTATATAAATTCTCTCTAGCATAGGGAACCTGGAAGATAAGATCATGTTTATTTCTTGTGTTAACACTTTGTTGGGATTAGATTACTTGTGTTATTGATTTTATAAAGCATTTGTAGCCATAGTGTTCAAAAAATATACCTTAATAATGCCTATTTGCAAACTGCACCCACTTTAAATCTCAAATGAATATAATTTTTTTTTGTGCGAAATTCGCCAAGCCATTTGATTCAATCAATCAGATCCACAATTGTAGAGAATTCATAATGATATAGCGTCCTCAATTTGGCTGCAGATTTGCTGACCTCGTGACCTAAATCTTGAAAGAAGCTGTACTTGCAGTAGTAGTATATTACAGCGAAGTGCTACAATGCATGCATGCGAACGTGTGATGGTGTACAGTGTAGTGTATCCCCGTATATCTCATGTATACGGGTACGATACAACACGTACATCGATGGTACGCGTTGTCAAGTGTACACAAACCGTTTAGTCTGTACGCTTACACCGGTGACCATCGATGCTGTTAAAATCATTCCTTTCTGCATCTGTGCATCTTAATCAGCTGAAGCCTTACTTGGCTGGATCATAAAGTGGTTTAGAAGGTTGACTGTAACAAACAGTGAATTATTTTGTTGTCGATGAAAATCTTCGTCCAGAAAAGCCTCTAATTTGCTTGAGAATGAGCAGCTCTCCAGATAAACCTCCAACGAATGGAGGGGGCAGTGCGCAAGGAAAGAAGAAAGGAGGAGGGTTTTTACAAAGACAAGCAAAGAAAAAGCAAAATTCCAATTCTGACCATATAGAATTTCTTGAGGAAGAGGAATTAGTAAAAAAATCTCAAATTTCACCCGATGACGTACTAAAACTTAGAACCTGCACAGAAAGTAAGTCAATATGCTGTAACATTAGGCGGAGAATAACATTAGTGCTAACAATATCTTGGGTGTAAGGTAAACGTTAGGCTAGGGCTTAGGCTATGCACTTACTATACATAAATCTGCAAAGTACCCTATCTTAGGTCTAACTGTATTTTTAGGCTATTTCAAACTATTTTAGAGTCAGAACTAAAATGAGTAATAATTCGATTCATGTCTGCAATGGTCAAGAGCTCTGTACAAGAATTCTCTGCTCGTCTGGTTCCGACTCTGTTATGGTACACATTTTTGCAAAGTTGCTTCAACACATGTATGTATTAATTAGGATATAGAGTTTACGATTATGTACTTAAATGAATTATTCATTGCAAGGAATCATAAAAGCCTCCAAATCTTCTGGATTGTAAAAATCAAATTAAGAAAAAGCAAAGGTAAATCACAGGTGCAGCCTTGTTTGTGCACAATTGTTCTGTACATCAAAGGAGGAAAAAGTGCCACCTCCCTCTCCCCCCCCCCCATTCCTCCCCTTTCCCATCCCAGGTTACACTCAAGTGTCCCCCAATTTTGACCCAAAACCAGTGAACTAGGCACCAGTTTCCATAGAAAGTGAGCCCTGGTCTTGGACGACATCCTTTGAATCTCTCATAACATTGAATCGGTGAAAAATCAAAATCAAAGATAGTGGGGATCCCTTCCTCTCATAGGTTTCATCATACAGTACTTCATATGACTGGTGAGATTTCTTTAAGGGTACAAGCCTTTTTCCCCCTTTCACATGCAATGCATAGATGCCATCTCTACCACCTTTTTTTTATTGTAATTCAGATCTCAGAAACCAGTTTAGTTTGCGAAGCTTCTGATATAGTGTTTGCAGGATTTTACAAAATGTGTACTTCATTAAACTAAGCACTATTATTGATACAGTAAATGTGTGCACGGAAGCAGTGGGCAGCTGGAAACCATCATGTTTCAACGAGTAAGACACAAAAAATGACTGGAAATTGATGAGGTCTAACTTCTAAGCAGGGTCGTTATTGTTGCAGAGAAACCAAATTGCCTTTTTGTAGAAGCTTTTGTTTGTTGAACCTGTGCAGATGCCCCAAGATAATTATTAAACAATCTTGACAATCCTGCATCTAGTACCAAAATTCAAGCTAAGTTAATACAAATGAGAAATTTAGCACGATTAAAGGACATTGGTAGTAGTCTACACATTGATTATATATGTCTTATTCAAGCAGTATAATTTAAATATATATGGTTGCACATACTGTATTCACTTTGAACAGTTTGCTTAAAATTGCTGTGAACAAAACAATCACCGGGTGTCAAATAGTAAAATACTGTGATCCATTAAAAATGGTGCGAATGTTTGTTATTTTCAAACTTGCTGCACTTTTTGTGGTGTAATAACTTGACCAATTTACTTATATACATCCTTATATTGATACTATACAGTATGAATTTATTATGCTGTACATGCCAGATAAGTGATTCCATGGCAGAAATATTTCCATCATCACTGAGCCAATTCCGGGCAGTTTCAAGTGTTGCAATATCATTTTCTTCGTCGCCAAAATTTCCGTAAATTAATTATGATTATGTAGGTTATCTATTGAGGAGCAGGCTTCCTTATGTGTTCAACCTTAAAGGAGCATGCTAGATACTATTAACAGTTGAAAATATTCTGTGAGGATAAAGATCAGCAATAGTAGAACATGTTTACTATCACTCAAGAAGTGTTTTTTTAGGTCTTTTTGACTGTAACATAGCGACGTGAAACTTGTGACCATTTAAGTAAGCTATTAAAGGATGACTGCACGGAGAATATTTAGTCTTGAATTGTCTTGGTGCAAGAAAAAAGAAACTTGAGGGCGCCAGTAATGTTTCTATATATAGCTACATTTTGAGGTTTTCAAGATATGACTTCTAGGTAATAACTTTTCAAAATAGCGCAGAAAAGTAAGTAGAGTGAAATTCATTGGCTCAACTTCCATCTCAGTGGCATGTCCCATTGCTGAAATGAAAAAAAGGAAGAAAAAATTGTTATTTATTCCTTTTATTCAGATATTTACAACAAGTGCATAATTTGAAAGGTCATACATTGAATAAAAGAAAAAAGAAAGCCCTTCTGCTGACATTAGCTGACATTAGTGTTGTTGCAGGTTTTCATGGTGTAAATTCACTCACATAGTTAGGAGTTTAGGACAGCCCTGTACTGTACTGTAAGAAGAATCACTGGCTACTGTGAATGAAGCTGTCACTTGAACACCTTGCCAACATACAGTAAACAACATCCGATCGTATAGTTCAATTATTTTCCAAGGTTTGGTGTACAGTATCATTGCAATTCAAATGAAAAGCAAACTGGTATCTATTCAGCCCATTTATGACATCACAGATTATTCCATCCCCCTCTCCCCCCC
>JAIPMN010000292.1:10797-30614 GCA_020650975.1 Apostichopus californicus
CCCCCCCCCCCCCCTCTGCAAAGAAAAAATTGAAGAAATGAACAAGTTACAGTATGAAGCATGGATTCCTATCAATAATCTCCATATCACACGCTCTATGATACAATATATTTTCTAAATCTCAGCCTTCTTATATCCCTCCAAATTATGCATGCCTCAAGCTAAAAGTTACCTTTACTGTACGTAGGGACTGTTATCAGTACTATTTTTATTATATTTTTATTATATTTTTATTATATTTTGAATATTCCTTTTATTGTTACTGATCATGATCTCGAAGAAAGTTTTTTCAAAATATGCAGTTTTACAGCCCCACTGCTGTGGTCAATCTGCGGCAGTGACCAATATAATTTGAGGTACAGTGTATTTACAGAATGGCTGTATCCCTTGAGACTTGTAAACAAGACCTATACCTACTACAGTAGCAAGTTACTGTACATATTACAACTTAGAGGGCTTCTTTTCAAGTTGTTGTTTTTCTTACTGCAGTGGAATAATTTAACTCTTCACTTCAAGATTAAATTTGGAAACGTTCACACAGTAGGTAACTGTGCAGTAATTGTTGATATAAACCTGACTTGATGCTATAAGTTTACAGTACCCCGGGTACTGCGTAGCTAAACATATTAATAATATATATACGTATAATATATATCCACAGTGAATTAAAACTTTAATAGAATAGAAATTAAAGGGGAGTATGAAATTTAAAGGTGATTTTAAGTCCGAACGTTTGTCCTGATATACGTACATGTTTTAGTCTACAAGAAGGAGAGAAATATTCCAGTAAGCATATAGCTGCAGAATGTAGGTTTTCAAGATAACCAGTCGCCTTTAAAATATGCTATTAATTCACTGGCATGCTCCTTTAAGGCTAAACTGATGATGACCTTTGCTCCTCAGTGCAGACTCAACCAGTTGATGTACTTGTACTGTAGGTATTGTCTTTTAACATCATGTACTGTAAGGATTCTAAGAATATATCACACAATGTATTAGGATGACATTCATGAATGAAGGATGTTGGCCTTGACAAAGTTATACTGTACAGTGCTTCGTTGTAAAAATTTCATTCTCGAGGCCATGACAGTTAGGGTTTCCAAATGATTGTGTGTTGCATCTGAAGAACTGATTTACAGCAATTGTTTGTGTATTACTGAAGATATTGTCCTGTCATCTTAATTGATAAACTTCACTTGTTGTTGAGAAAACGGTCATTTTTCTCAAAACTTTAGAAACTGTTATATATACAGTCGAAGAACAACCTGGACTAAAAACAATGGTGTTTAATCGTCTTTAAGAAACACAAATTGATTTTTTGTTTGGCCTAAAGTCATCCTGTTTTAATATGTGACAGTTTGAATTTAATCTGTTTCCCCTGTCTTTAGTGATTACAGTATAATTTAAAATAATATCCTTGAAATGCGAAATTGGTGAATCATCGCTGCACCACCCAAATTAATCACAATTTGAAAGGTGATTTTTAGGAGATGGTCAGGTTTTAAATTAAGGCCTATACTGTTTATGTGTTTGCTACTTGATGTGATTGAAACTGACCTTGTAGTACTGTACAATAGAACTTTACAGTTAATATGTATTAACTGTAGTGCTGTTTGGGAATTACGATTTGCTCTACAGTATAATTCTACAGTTATATCTGTACAGTTTACATACAATTATAGCACAGTCAAAATGAAACAGGAAATTTGATTTGTATCGATAACCTTATAAGGAAGAACAGAATACGCAGAGAAGATGAAGAAAATGAAAAGTAAGGGAAGGAGAGAGGGGTTGGGTGGGTGAGGGTTGGGGGAGGGGAGGGATGGGAGGGTGATATGTAGCTTTCAAGCGAAAGTTTCTCATGTTGTCCATTATAATCGCAAGTTAGAAGTATTAGAAGTTGATACTTTTACTGTGTGCTTTATGACATGGAAGATTCCAGTATTTGAAGTATGCAGAATTAATACGTAACTGTATGTACCTGCATGTGCAGTATATATACATGACTATACATATTTGTGTATGAATTGCTTTGTACTGTGTCTAAACTGTACATAAGAGGCCAAGCTCTTCACCAATCAAGTAGATTACAGTACAATAGAGTGTATGTATCGGGAAGTACTTCAAATACTCCTAGAAATATACAAAACAATTCCAAAACCAAATAGTTTCCTGTTTGGCAAATTGGCATCATTTTCTCAAGCAATGGAGGTGTAGACTGCCCTGTTTCGTCAATGTTAATCCATGTTGCAGTTGAAGACACTTTCAGAAACTTCATATTATTGTGCTCCTTTCTGGTTCCAAGAAAGTTTTATCCTTCCCCTGTTATTTTAGTGGAATCAGGGAAATCAGAGAACGGGAAATGCTACTGGAGCAATAATGTGGACAGAGTTTCATGGCCACTGAATTTTAAATTTGGTTTAACAGTTTTTCCCATATACTCAACCCACAGTAAATTAATATTCATGTGTCCATTCCAGATCCGTCCTCAAATTATTTTTTGTTTATTCCCAATTATTGGCTGCATGTATCCCTCCTTACCTGGAGACCTATTCTTCTCACTTTCAAAAGAGGTATTTTTGTTGTTGTTGTTGTTTTTAAATCCACTGGCAGCACCCTGTCCATGCCTTTGGTTTACTGCATGATGAGCTTATGTCCATGCATGTAGTATGTACTGTACGTGTGCAAACCGTCTTGTTGGTTATGTGAGAATTGTAACCTTGTAACTCATCTAAGTCTGTGGATACACCAAGGAATACCATTTCAAGTACTGTCTTGCTATTTGTACAGCAGTCAGTAAAGTGTTTCTGTGTCATGATCTCGTCTGCCCATGTGAGTGTACAATACTGTACATCATAGCATCAATACTGTCCTCATTTAAATGCACAGGTAATGACCTACAATACTGTAAATGTCTAAGTTAATGACAATTTGAATGTTTAAGGTTTTCACGAACGCCTGTAATGCACATTTATTCCATACAACAGTATACAGTCGTAAGTACGTACTGTATAGTATCAGTGGGAAAGGACCACGATTCTTAAACTGATGTCGTGTCAAGATTGTTCAAACTTGATTTAAAGTAGTATTTAAGTTTGATTACCTGTCTTCTCACAATCAGCACTCTTGTTATATATATTACTGAATGTCTGGAGCGACTAGATAACATACTGCGCAGTAAATATGATGTACAGATAACAAACTAAACAGTAAATATAACATACAAATAACATTCTGTATATAATTACATATAGATAACATACTGTACAGTAAATATGACATACAGATAACATTCTGTATATAGTAAAAATGACATACAGATAACATACTGTACAGTAAATATAACCTACAGATAACATTCTGTATATAGTAAAAATGACATACAGATAACATACTGTACAGTAAATATGACGTACGGATAACATACTGTACAGTAAATATTACGTACGGGTAACATACTGTTAGTCAATCAGTGAGGAAAGAAAACTACTACAAAGGCAAACCGTACTGTAGTTTTACTTTAGTAGCGATTGAAAGTAACAGATGCTCAGGAGCCGTGATAAAAACTGCAGCATCGTCACGGGAGATACCCGGATAGTTCACAATTACATCATAGGCCACCCCTTGATTAGGGGAGTAGACTAACAGGGAATAATTAAGTGTTCAAATTTTGCGACATTTTTTATTATTTTTTTTATTTTCTCTCAGATTATAAAATAGTATCATGGTTCCTGTGTTCCTTTACACTTGTAAAATGGTAATTTGCTCATTTTAAATATGCATTTTGGTGATTCGATCGTACCGTATAAATTATTTCCTGGACCAAAATTGAAATCAAGTCAACTTGTTTACTAGAAGGTTTGCCTTTGAATTAGACTATTGAAAGTGAAATTTCCTCTGTTCCAGGAAGTATGATGTCATCTCTTTCATTTCTTTCCATGAAGGTTACTAACGAATTGGAAAAGTTTTATTCATTGATCAGAGTTCGGATTTGAAGGAGCAAAGCTGGGTTGGGGAGGGGAGTGAGGGAGTGAAATGGCATGTGGTCTAGGAACACACTTTGGATTGTGAGGGTGAGTGGGGGTTGTGAGGGTGAGGAAGGGGGGCTTGTGAGGGTGAGGGGGGTTTGAGGGAGTGGGATATCTGCCATTTTTGCTTTGAGAAAGAGGAATTTGGGAATAGGAACCAATCCTTCAAAATTCTTCTTTTTTTTTCGTCAAACAGTGGAATAAAATTGTATATATTGTAGGGTATTCCTTGTTTGAGCTGTATAATTTGATAAATTAACCTTCAAACTGTCTCACACTACTTTTGTTGTGTTTATAGTGCTCAGTTAAGGAAAAGAACCTGATATTTAGGAAATTCGCAATTTTCAAGTGACAATTATGTTCTATATATTACCTGGTACCCTCCTCATTAACCTCTCTTAACCCCCCCTGCTCATCCCAGTCACAAAAAAAAAATAAAAATAAAGTTAATAATACTAAGATGTCTTCCAAATTGTTTTAACCAAGTATTAAATTGTCTAAGATCTGTAAATTTTTCTTAATTTCCCAGCTCTAATAATGTGTTGCAGACACTTTGACACTTTTATTGATCACATGCAAACTGCTTCTTGTTTTGGTTTCTTGTTTAACCCGTTTTTTGAAATCAAGGTTAATTTATAGCTGAGCTATTTATTATTACACCAATGTTGTTTGGGAACATACATTGCTGGTATGAAGACTGGCTATTCAAGTCAGTAGCCAGTACTGTAGGTTTAACAGTAGCATGACTCAGCATAACTGAGCATCTTCTAAGATACCACATAAAAGTAACTTTATTGATTGAGGGATTGGCAAGGGATTAGATAGATTTGTACAATACTGACACCGTTGGCTTAGAAGAGTTTCTTATGGATCTTGAAGAAGTTGCTTGTATACACATGTACTGTATGTGAGAGTTGAAAAAAAAAATCAACAGGTGTGATCGTGTGAATTTCATTCATGAAACCAAAAGGATTTACAGTACAAAAAGCTCACTCCTGCACCACCAGGGTTTTAATTAATTAAAGTAACTCTTTAGACTCATTAGGTACCTTTTAGTAAACATACTGTGAACTGTTGTGACATAAGAAGGTCATCAAATGTCACATATTGCTAGATCTTGCAAGACCTAACCCAGCGAACAAATATTACCTACAGTATCTATAGATCTGGTTTTGTTAGTACTGTGAACAGTCCTTCAAACTGACCAAAAGGAAACGAAAAACAAATATTGACATTTTAGAGGGAGAGGACTTGTACTGTTAGCTTTGGTGTTCCTTTGAAGATGGAAGGAAACCAGCGGCGCGTCGGGGTTTATCGCTCTTCCAGAGGGACGTCCGAGGTGTATGTAGTTTTACATAGAACTATCACTTCCATTTTAAATTGACCGCTCAAAACTCTGTAACATTTCCCGGTTTATAGTCAGTTTCCCAGTTTAGAGTATGATGCACCGTGAAATCCAGTCTCGGTCTGTGAACAGTACCTTCAGATCTGTATAGTCTACCCTTCGTCTTTTCACATCTTTCAAGAGAGAGCTTAATTTAATCGTTTCCCTCACATGATCTCATCTTAAGGACGCTATGAGGAGTACTCTAATGTGCTCCAGAGAGTTGGCTATTGGCATGTACAGTCACATTCGTTTCTCGTCCTAGGTAACAGGTCTACTGAATCCAAGGTGATACGTACTGTGTGTTAAGTTTAGGAAATTCTCCAAGGAAGTTGAGTGTACTTTGAGAGAACGTTCTTCAAGTCCAATAATCAGACTCTCCTCTCTGTCTTTACCCGTAGGGATAATACTCGAGTGCTACAAGTGCATGTTAGATATATATCATAAGGGTAGATTGATAAGGAAGAGGTTGTTAGAGGTCACCGGCCCAGAAATATGTGCTGTACAGACCAGTCAGGTGGTCGTCAGTCGCCGGTCGTCTTCACAGGCAACGAACTAGATCCATGCCAACGCTGACAAGCACACAATAGTACAGAACAGTGCAGTACTCATGAAAAATGACTAAATATTGATAAATATTGAAATTTTAGCAGAGTGTAAACTTTGGGTAAAGTTACCTTTAAGATAACGAGATACTGTAAGTTTGAATACTCATTTCCAATTTCCAATCGTATCTGCGTTTGATTGGATAAGTTCAAGTAATTTTCTGAATTTTGCAGTAAGAGGTCACTATATTTACTAATCTTCTACAAATATTTAGTGCTTGCAACTTCCGTACTTTGCAGATCTGTACAGTAGTACCACAAAAAAAAAAAATGACTTGGGTACCCTGTACGTCCCAACCCATCTGTGGGATCCCGTCTCTACTACTCTCCTGTCATTCAAAATGTTTTGAAAGTCAATTCCATCTATGATAACATACAGAAGAGTGATTAATTTTTTCTTTTCATTGTATTTTTCTCTTACTCTCCAGGTTATCTCTGTGATCCTGATGCTAATGTGTTTAATATTGACTTTACAAGATTCAAGATAAGAGACATCGAAACTGGGACAGTGCTCTTCGAAATAGCGAAACCCCCACCTTCAGGTTTGTAGAGAATTGTCTGTAGTATGTATACAAGTTGCATAGCTTTACGTAATCGTGTCACTTTACTGCTTTCGTCCTTTCAAAAATCGAGAAAGTCAGGCTAAGTAAATCTACTGTTTGATTCCCTCGCCTTTGAGGTGCCATTAAATCCATCTTGTGTTCCACTGGAAAGTATCATTTTCCTAGTTAAGTAGACCACATTAATACATTAATGTAGTTGTAGGCCATGAACATATCATGGTTAATTCCATATTTCAAACCTTAAGTGCATTCTTGAAAATGATGATTCATCTTTTCCATGAAAGAAAATGATAGCATCAGAGCTAATGACAAGCTGGCACCATCAAATTTACCGAAAGAGCATGTTTCAAATGTTCAGTAATTTAGAGGTCAAAGGTGAATATGTTCAATCCTCAGATACTGTAGATGTATATATCTGATATTTGAAAAATACAGTTCTTCCATCAAAAAAATTTCTAAATTTTTTATCAAACTTGGAGATGTCAATACAAAAATTCATCGTTAAACATAATTTATTAAATCTCAGAGTTATTGAGTTGTTGCGCCACTCCTATTATAGCAGAATAAAAAAATCAATCAGGTAACCTTGTATCCTAACATACTGTACAGTACAAAGCAGGTGTAGGCTAGATACTGTAGTTGGTATGACTTGCAGAGCTGTCGTCAGGCATAGAAAAATATGAAGAAAAACAAAAGAAGCTTATTGCAACACTGTAACTGAATAGATGATTCACGAACGTTCAGCACTTGCAGCTTAATGACCTCAGTAGACATTACAGTGCTGTAATTTTCTAAAACTCCCATCTTAGTTACAGC
Source organism: Apostichopus californicus (assembly GCA_020650975.1). Lineage (NCBI taxonomy): Eukaryota > Metazoa > Echinodermata > Holothuroidea > Aspidochirotida > Stichopodidae > Apostichopus > Apostichopus californicus. The sequence goes on from JAIPMN010000292.1 coordinate 18,194, forward strand.
ATGTTTTGCAACTTCTCAACTTTTTATTTCTGAATTGAGGACTTACTGTTCCTTTGTTTGTGCACGTCATTTTTAAGGTAAAGAAAGTGCTTAAAAATAGAGACATGGTTGTCGGTTAAGTTTATGACTTGTGTACCTAATGAACACTCTCGTTTGGCCGTCGCTATGGATTCGTGGAATAACAGTGTCCATATGAAAGCTAATGTCCATGAAAGCTGGACAAGATGACCGTACTAAGGTCTGGAGTTGTTCATACCAATTTCAAATTGGTCCTTCCTTCCTGCCAAATTACCCTTGTTTTTTTGTTTTGTGTTTTTTGTTTGTAAGGTTGGTTGTTTTTATCATTAATCCATCACATATTTTACTGTATCGTCTATTGCTTGATGGCAGAAGATGCTGGATGACTCCAATCTCTTCCATAGAAGCATTACAAGGCAGCATCTTAATTAAATCCTGCACATGTCCGGACTCAGGAGTTTAATTCTCATTGAGGGCCAAAGTTTGGCATTTTTTTAATCAAATAGACAGATCTGCCAGAGAGTATGATAGAATCTCATGGGTGGACCTGTTAGGAACCTCAAGACCAAAGCCTTTATAGCCCACCGCCATGCTGAGACCAAAGCTTTTGAACCCTGAAAACATGTTGTCTGTGTAAATAATCAAAGATATCAAAGATCTCCTGGTGTGACCTCTTGTCTAATGAAGGCTCAGATCTACAGTACTCTTGATTATTTTGCTTGTTCAAATATTGCATTCCACTATAAAACTCTCTTGTAGCCCCGACATTCATACCTCTACAAACCCCCCTCTCCAAACCGTCCAATCCTTCCCCCTCTTCCCCCTCCCCACCACCCCCCCCCCCGCTACACTGTACATCACTTTCATTTCTATACAGAATACAAGGCCTATATATCCTTCCATGGATAATAACCAGACTATCTCTATAATTTATTCATCGTAAAAGCTGTTCGCTACCTCGTTTTATTTTGTAGTCCATAACTGCCAGTAGATATTCCGAACGTGATGATTTCGAGTGTACTTAGAACCGATTCTAATGGTAGCAATTTTTATCTTGTTGAGTATTTTTCAGTGCAAGAAGAGAACGTTTGGAAATTAAAGGTATTACAGCCAGCTTAGGATTGTAACTAATCGCGAGTGAAATACTCAGGCCTCAACCATCGTCATACGTTTAAGACAGTCAAGTAAAGAGTTAGTTTTGTGATCACTGTGACTTTTAAACCGCTTAATAGTATGTGAGGTTGAATATATTGAGTTTGTAAAGTATGCTGTGTACAATTAGGGTTAAGTGCATGCAACAGTTTGAGTTGTGTTCTCATTTGAAAATGTTTTTACCATCCACTGTCTAGTTTGATTATCATAAGAGGCACTTTTTTTTATTTGCCTCACCTTGGGTAAATTTCAGTCTCGACTTCCGTATATAGGCAGACGGAATACAATGCTGTATAAAAAAAGCACGAATGTTGGTTTTTGGCTACATTTCAGTCCAAGTAGATTTGATCTTAGGATCGAATGTGACTAAAAATTAGATTGATAAAGCCATCGGCTGCTGTACTTGCCATCGCCAAAGTGAAACTTCGATTAGTTATTAATTATTAAGTGGGTGAAAGTATTAAAACAAAGTTTGATAGCTCATTAGAGTTTCTAACCGTGAGCACAGTGAATTAAAGTTCAGTAGGTTTGATTGTTAAAATATGTAAATTTATATCAACACCAAAGTGACACACATGAATTAGTCGCTAATTAACATTTATCGAGTGAAAATGTTTAAAACAAAGTTTGATAAATCATTGGATCGTCCAACAATGAGCACTGTGAATAAAGTGCAGTTAGTTAGATTGTTTAAATATCACAAAAACAGACTATTTTAATGATCATATTTACTGTACTGCAGGTACTATATAGATGAAATTGTGCTTGTCACAGGCCGTGCATATGTCTTATCTTTAGGTAGCTTTCAGGTTTACACTTGGTTGAAGGCAGAACTTGAAGTACTACCGTACGGTATATAATAATATGTGTAAGCTCCCTAATATACTTGTCTTTCCATTGTACAATGCTATACTGTAACGACTGAGTGATCTAGATATATCCCTCTCATTTTGCCATGTACGTGAATCCCCCGTTCGCCCGCATAACAATCCCTTTCATAAGTTTCATTTCTACTGGAAACCTCTACGAGTATCTTTCACGGAAATCTTTCCATCGGGGGAAGGCTTATAACTGTGAGAGATTGACTAGGCTCGTTGTGCAGGGATCGCCTGCGGCTATGCTCCCTAATGAGATATACCGTGATGGGTCTGTCTCGAGCTCGGCGAGACTCGATACGACAGCTCTCCTCGCAATCTTCAGGTAGTTCTCGTTCCCTCGCGGTCTAGGCCGCCACCGTGCTTGAAGGTTACCGTCGAAGAGAGAGCGGAATTACTTTGTGATGACGCCGGACTGCCCTTTACGATCAACTTGGGAGTTTGGAGTCTTTTAAGGGCTATTGATTGTAGTAGATTTGACGGGAACATTTACTTGAATACAGGTGTGACTGGAGGTCTACAGGCTACATATAATTCTGCTGGTATTTACAAATTTAAACCGATGATATCTATCACATGCAACCACTGTACTCAACAGTAGAGAGCTTGTTTGTGATATATGTAGGCAGGGAGGGAGAGGGACCAGTCATACAATAGTTGTTGTTGGGAAGGGAGGCAGAAGGGGGGGGGGGTAGAAGGATGATAGTGCATTTCATTGGGATATAAATCTGACGAAGACAAATATAATTTTTGTTCTCGTCAGAACTGAACAATATTAACTGTTTAATTAATAGCAATTAGTAGCAATTTGAGTTTTTGAATTCTTGGATTAAATTTTTGCTATTGTTGAACATATCTTGATAGGATTTGAGTGTGCTTGATATACAGTATACTCAGTTCTGTAAATACAGAAGGTTAGAGAAATCCTGTGCTACTTTTAGGTCATCTAGGTCAATTGTGGGTAAAACAGATTAGAGATCAAAACCTAAAAAACTCTGCCAAAAGTGACTAATGAGAAACTCTTAATAGACTTGCAGAAGTTATACTGTATACTTGACTGTATGGCTCCCATATATCGATAACTAGAAACCTGTTGTTATTGATCAAGACCAAAGGTTTAGCTGAGGTCAACAATATAGTGAACATATATAGTGTAATGCAACTTTTTGAATTTGGTTTGAAATTTTTTTTTTCAAACCTTTTCATATTAACATGTAGGTCTTCATGGTAGATAACGTTGTTGTTTTGTTGTTGTCGTCTCTTTCCAGAAGAAGAGGAAGATGTAGAACAGGACGAGGAGGAGGCGGATCCTAATGCCGGCCGATTCGTCCGCTACCAATTCACACCGCAGTTCCTCAAACTCCATACAGTCGGAGCTACGTAAGTTTGGCCTCATTTGGTCTTCATTGGGACTCTTGTGTATATGGTAGTCCTGTCATAACCACTAAATATTACCCTGTGTTATGGTCAAGAAGCAACTACATGGTCACTCTGGGCTTTTACCAGGGCATCATATTCACGTATTGTTTTATGGATTTGACCAAAACTTCTCTTTACCCTCTTTACCCTCTTAACCGTCTCTCCCCTTCCAGAGAAGAAAAGTAGTGATGATAACTACAGCAATGATTGAAAAACTAGTCATCGATAGAAAAACCTCCCTCCCTCCCTCCTCCTTAAAAAAGATGGATTGATACTTTCCTCTCAAAACAAAATAAGGTGTCCATGCAGTGATTGGAAGATCAGATCAGATTGGCTTAAATCAATTGTAGAAAATCGGTTTGCTATTTAAATCCCGGTTATTGTTTATAAATACTCATCATCCGTGAGAAAGTATAAACTCTGCTGAAAATTCCAGTGTTTATTGTTGCAGACGTCACTGACATTTCTTCACACGGTCTCAGCTACAAGGAGTGTAGACATCATGCACATTGTCTCAACTTCCTTTTCTCTCCCCGACCCCTCAAAGTAAACAGGCTTGGTTAAATGTGTAAACACCATTCAAACGCAGTCGGCTGTTGACGGTTGTCACTGACTTTATATAATACGGCAAGCCTCCTTTCTCCTGGTCAGGTGAATATTGCCGATCCCTCGCGCGAGAGTTAGTGTACATGTATTGTGCAATACGGTGAGCAGGAATAGCTGGATTAATGTTGAGAGGATGAGAAGAGGCCAGGAAGTGTCTGTCTGTTTAAATTACAGTCCTGATTGAACTTGATTTGCTTAACATAAAGAGATGACCTGTCCGTGTAGTGAGGAGAACAATGCTAATATCTGAGTTGTATTTCTGCCTGAAGGGCAATCTTTTATTAAGTTACTTAGTTACTATTTTAAGCAATGTTTCCCTAGTCTGTATACCTTGTTCTTTCTGCTGTGTGACTTAACGCAATCATAATGGTGTGTGTGTGTGTCTGTGTGTGTGTGTGTGCAGTACATATGTTTGTCTGTGCATAGATAGAAGCTTGCAGGCACGCATCAGAATTTTTGTGTGTGGTTGCCCCATATTTGAGTTAATGAAGCCTTTCGGTTTTGGTGGAAGGCAGAGAGCAGCATACTGTAGGTTGAGAATGTGAAAATTTTGTAAACACTCGATCTGTAGAAATGAAATTCTGTGGAGGTCAAAGGTCTGTGGATGGTCGGCTGAGGTCAGAAGTCATCAAGTGGTCACAATATAAAAAACACCTGTAAAAATAATTCAGTATTTCAAGATGGCAAGCTTCCAAGGCTGGATCTCAAGGATTGTCTTAGGAAGGATAGATTTAAGCCGATTGTTGGTAGTGGAGGTCAGAGGTCATTTTAGATCAACATACCTGGACACATTGTAAAGATGGTATATTGAGAAGTGGATCTTCGAGGGGGGGGGGGAGTGAGGGGTGTAAACTGTATCTGATTCCTGAAACAAAATTGATCAATTTCATCCTCAAATCGTCAGTGCTGTGGTTTCAATATTGCTTATATATATTTGGTACAAAAATATCAACCTCCTGTCAGAAGTGACAATAATGCAGTAAAAATTGTATTCCTTTGCTCAAATGTGTAAAGATGAAAGATAGAGTAAACCTTGCCAACTTTTCATGAAGCTTCAGTCTTTGACCAAGTCTGTGAAAATGATTTTTTATGGTCACTGTGCAAGCATGCCTCTGGAGATAGGATGTGAATCATCCATTTACACATAAAAGACTTCCCTATCCAACATGCAGCAAAATATAAAACCCTGTCCTCAATTAGGCAAAAAAAACTATAAATTTGAGAAATCTAATTATAACTCGGAAAGTAATTTACCATGTTGTGACTTGAAGATGATAAATTTAGATATTTTCCCTGAATATCTCTTTCTGATTTGAGATGTGTGAGATGTATCCCTCTGAAGTAGGTTACTGTAGAATACATTTAATATACTTCTTTTCTTCTTCATAATATTACCCACCCACCCACTTACCCACCCTTCCCGTACAGCATTCCTGCACACTTTGCCTTTTAAAATCTCTTTCGTCAGTTCCGTAGAAAAACTCATTGCAGGGTGCATAGTACCGACTTTATGATAAATATCTGATGATACCATGAATGTTTCATTCACTTGGTATAATCAATTTTGTCCTTGTATGAATTCAATAACTCTACATATTTCAGACAGCCTTGGTAAATCTCCCAGATGGTGATTTTTTTGTATATCCAAGCTGTCTGTCAACCACCTGTGCTGCATAATAAACTGACTGGCTGTCACGATATTTGAGAAGACAGTATTGCCAGCCCTCAGACGATTATAAACCGCACACCATTTTGAAGACATTGTATTAACAGGGCAACCCATACCACTCATGGTCTGTTCGTAAGACAGTTAACTTTAGAGTTATTGCGAAGAATGTTGAATTTCTCTTAAATATTGGTCAAAACGGTGTTTAAGTCGGGTCGTACGAGAAAGATTTGTGAAACGTGGAAAGTATACAGTATGATAGAATACTGTTCACATATTTAAATAAAACTTCAATGATAGATTTGTCTGTGCGACGGACATTTAGTCATCATGGACCACCCGAACATCCCTTACAAACAGCCCTGTCAGTTCGTCGCTATTTTTATTAAAAGACCACGTTTGATTGCGGTCATTGATCGCTAGTACTTCTGTAGTTTGGTAAAAATTTGAAATATTTTGGAAGAGCGGACATCCATGTTGATCATGTTAATATTATTGTGTCAAGCTACTGTACTGTACACACATAGAATAGTATGGAAGTCCTGCTTGTACATTTGTCACTCGAGAAGGATTAGAAATTCCTCATAGTTTCCGAAAAAGGTCTTCGGTGATTGGCAGATTTGACAGAACACTTTGCACATCAAATGAATGAACCTCGGTTTTCTCGTGAGAGAACAAACCCAGTCTCACGTCGCATCATGTAATGGGGTTTTAAATAATTTGTGACTGAAATTGGCTTTCAGGACTATTCCTAGGGGAGATCACGGCAGCGGACGGATGTCTAGTCTAATTATGGGTGCCTATGCTACTACCAGCACCGCATGATCAGTTAGCACACATAAATGCAACAGTATGTATACATGTGTATAGTGACTGACCATAATGTAATACTTTCCATTCTGTGTATACGTAGCGTCGTTTAATGAATTAAACAGAATTTTGAATGTCAGAGTTGTTTATACTGACCGCCACTACTCGCCATTCCTGTGATTGATTGGGCCAATGTCTAGTTGACTTATAATTAAAGCTTTACGAGTAAAGCGCTTTGCTTTCTGAAGCGAATTAAACGTAACGTCAGCCGAGCTGTAAAAGACACAAATGTCTATTGCATGATTAATTGTCCACGAGTTAGTCTGAGACAGTAACAGTGAGTTACTCAGTGTCATTTATTAGTTTACTGTGACATTATCATTAACTTGGCTGAGCTCTGTGGATAACGACGGTTTACCGTATGGTTTCCAGTCTCGTAAGCCGTGTTCATATTTGAGGACACAAGGAGGATTTGTTGCCCCTGCAAAGGTGATAGTATGGAGGCTGGTGTCCTCAGGATCAGAATCCAGCAATCGTTATCTCCCTTTCGAGGAAGATCCTGACACTGCAAGGGCGATCAGGATTGTAGTGTGGACATTCGAGGGAGGGGGGGGGGGTTGATAGACCGACTGGAGATCTGGGATGACTAGATATCGTCATTTCCGCAATAAACTGGCACAGGAGTAAAATACAAAGATACAGAAGAAAACCCTCTCAGTGAAATGTAAACAATCATTGTGACCCTCTCGTGATGGCGTTATATCTATGTGTTCCCAAATGTGGACTTGTCTTGGGTCAGCTCTGAGGGGTGAAACAGGATCCTGATTCTCATTGCGTTCTCACATGTGAACAAGGTCGAAGTTTTCTGTGTAGGGTGTGAAACAAAGCAGATTTGCAATGATGACATTATGTCAGCTGATAATGTACTTGACCAGGAGTTTGTTAAAACTAGCAAATGGCTGACTGTGTCATTGCACAAAAATTGTACTCTTCCATTAAGCACTTCTATTATTAGATAATTATACTTTAAGCTTTCAGATTGGTAGATTTGGAAGGGACAGGAAGTGGGCGTTGAACCTGAAGTGGGTCAATGGGGGCGCAATGCTAAAATGTTACCTACCTTTGCAGGTTAAGTACATATGTAATACATTTAGAGTGCACTTGTAGGATGGAGACAGGTAAGTATCAAGTTTTGGAGTAAAAAGATCAATTTAATTTACATGAGCTCATGTCACGTATACTATCCAAGATTCACTACTGTTCATAGGACCTTAACAGACATGATCAAACTTTTCCCTCTGCACGAACTGGAACAGGTTAGTTAACGACTAGATTTCCACTTCAGTTACTCAAGGAATTACAATGCCACACATACTGTAGATAATTCATGGAATTTTGACAATGTACAAAGAACATATTCTTAATTTATGGCATGCAAAACGTACTTCAAAACAATACTGAATCAATGTACTCTACTTTCTCATTATAAACAGTTTGGCACACTTTAACTTCTATTGTTGTTACTATTGTTATTCATCAACCTCACAATGTATCTACAATAGCCTTAGTGCCTTAATATTCTACCATGCACACAGAGTGACAAAGCGTATTAACTTTGTTCCTCGCTTACCTGTCTCCCCACAACCATAGCACTCTGTTCTACCATGTCTAGAATGAACTGGTGACCTGTTTTAAACCAAGAAGGTTTTTCTTGTGAATACTGAATTGATGAAATAACAGTTAAACCTTTAATAACTGATGGGCGTCATGAATGTGCCGTTTTTTTAATTAATAACGTAACAGCACTTGTTCGCAAAGTAAATCAAATAGTTTGAGAACTTCTTTTTCTCTCCAATTAAAACTTTCAAGACTATTCAGACTCTATGACATTTGCAAAACGACAACTTACCGTAAGTAAACAAGACAAGTCATTGAACACTAAAATAAAAGTTGACGTACAGTGAACCTGTACTGTACTAGTACAATCAGTTTGTACGACAGATGCCCCCAAAAAAGCAAAAAACAAGACTGTTTTAGAACTTGTGACTATCGCAGGCAAAATAATAGAAACTCACACAACACTGAAGTACGAGGAGTAAAAATGAAGGGGGGAAAAATATTAATGTTAGAAATAAGATTTAAAGAGAACTGCTAAACCCGTCTGTAATATTGTCCAGAATTATGTATCCGAAGAACTTTCGCATAAATTTGGGCATTCAAGGTCTCTCTTTTACACAGTTTGTCTTGTGTGCTGGACACAAAGGAGCTTAATATCTTGTACATGATGGTAGTAAGTACCCAACCATCGATTACAGATGTCATATAAAGATTTTGTCCCAAGGAGAAAAATAGATATCCTGTGTTGTACCTCTTTTATTGACAGGCTGGAATATTTTTCTGAAATTATGCAAAATTTCATAAAGTGCCTGTCGTGAGAGAAAGGCCCCAAAGTTGTTGTACTGTATTACAGTGTATTAAATGCAAGAACGCGCAAGAATAGTTTTTAAATGGAGGATTTGAAACCCTTCGTCAAATATCCCGCCGTTGTCCGAGGCATCCTACTCCCACCATAGCTACTTAAAGTGAATAATTATGTCTTTACAGATAATTGGTCCTCTCTTCCTAAAGTACCCATGTGTGGCACCCTTCTGAATTACAGTACAGTAGAACTTACGATTATGACAGGCGGTGGTTTGTCATATATATACTGTATGGTCAAATACTGATCAAGACAGAATGACAAACAAAATTACAGTTTGAGGTACTCTGTAGTACTTTGCAAACTACCGTAGTAGTAAGCAGTGTAACTGCTGTATGTAGCTTATATTATAATTATAATAATAATAAATTATAATAATAATAATAATATATTAATAATAATAATAATAATAATTACAATAATAATAATAATAATAATATAAAAATAATAATCATAATGATAATAATAGTAACAGTAACAGTAGTAGTAATAATAATAACAACGATAATAATAACAACAATAATAACAACACTAATAATAACAACAATAATAATAATATGTCATATGTCAGTCACTGTGTTATAAATTGTTTGCCATTACGATATGAAGGTACCTGTTGATGTCAGATGGCTGGGGGAAAGAATTTATCCAGCATCACATAGCAAAATACAACTGTGGCTATTAACATTAATTACTTAAACAATTCAAAACATGTCTTGTACTGTAACATTTTTTCATAAATGCTCATGAAACCATTTCACTGTAGAGAGTGTAGTAATTTATTGTATTAAAAAAGAAAAAGAAAAAATGAGTCCCTGGGTAAGTGATATCAAACAGATATCCTGTCAATTCTTTGAGCAACAAGAATCTGACCTGCTTCTCACCTCTCCCACCCGAAACACCTTCAAATATCACGAGGAGGCTTTAACCTGTGGATGTGTTTTTCTTCTTTTAATCAGTTGCCAAATTTCCACTGGAATATCCTTATAACGTAACTTAAGACAAGGTAGTGTGCATGAAATTTATCTCTTATATCAACTCCTAAAAAATTGTACCGGGAATGATTAAACTTGTTCTCTGGATAAACGCTTTTTTTTCAGTTGAAACATCAAAAATCTGGCTGTGAATTTTTTTTTTAAATTAGTTAAATTGAGAGTTACTTAAATCTAATTATGTGTGGGTTGTTTTACTTCAGTCCTCTCAAAAACTGTACATTTCCTCCTAAACCCCCTAGCGTAGAACAGATTGTCCATTTGGATTGCTTAAGTTTGAGTATCTTGGTATGGTACGTGTGTGGCTTGAAGTAACGTGATAGCCAAGTTAAGCCTTTAGATGTTACAACTGTTTACACAGAACATAACAAAAACACACTACGACACTGTACATACATTAAAATTTGACCAGTCAGCACCTGTAAACTGTATCGCTGTGACTATATTTATATTGATATAAGGTATGTTATCTTTTGACGACAGATGTCTGCTTTCTATAATCAAAACAGTCACAGATGGATTGATTCACGTCAAGTTTTTCGTCCGTAAGTGGTGTTGGCTTTTGACAAGTTTAAACACAGAATTCCCTAGTGAATTTGCAAGATTTGATTATAAAGCACTTTTTTGGATATTATGAATTTTGGCAAAAATTAAGAAGACAGAAAAAAAACGCATGCTGGCTAGATGTATGCATGTCATTTGTGTATTAAAACTGGATGACAGAATAGCAAATTAAGTTTCTTGAATTCCAGATCCAACCCGTGTATCAAGGAAAAGTTTGATGGTTGCATACTATACAGAGCTAATAAAATGGGGAAACAGCCATTGGATATGAAGGCGATCTTTTGAAATCAGCCATATTGTCCATATCAAGATTGTTAGTTACAGTATGATCCAATAGGACAGAATTTGTATCGAGCAGACCTTGATTTAAGGGGGGGGGGAGGGGGGGGGCTGTGAGCATATGATTATGTATCAATTTGAAAAAAATAGTTTGGACAATGAAAAGTTTTAGAATGGAATAATGAGATTTTTGTTGGATCATTTTTGACCTTGTTTTTCAGTAGTAAATCAGATGAATTATTAAAAGCTGCAATGTACTGTACTTGACAATTCCAGGCTTCTCCATGTAGAATCAATTTAGGCAATTTTTAACGAACACATGGATGATGGCCATTTTGGTCACTAATAATAATAATAATAATAACTAGTCTTATATAGCACAGACTCCAACAAAAGTTTTTCAATGCAATGGTCAGTAAATAACCTCTGCATATGGCTCTAATCTACCTCAAGAACAACATAAAGAAAAATACAAACAGTCCTCTCAATGTGTAGTTTCCATAGACTTACAGTATGATACAGACTTCTTGATTGGTCTAACTGATACAAAATGTAACGTAAGAGGCAAAGCACCCGCCAGCCATGAAACAAAACGGAGGTTTATAAGGTCTGCATACATCAAATACCCATGTAGGGAAAGAACATACTGACTCTTAATTACAATGACCAGCTACGCATGCGACTGAACACTTCAATTTGCATTTCATTTGCATAATTAGAGTAGAATAATCTTTCACACTACAGCCATATAATCATTCATTAACTGATTCATTTCTACACTATGATTGTATGTAGGTCTAAAGAGCTAACCCTGCCAGTGACTACTGACCCTCTAATCTCGTTTATTACGCCTCCCAGTAAGGCCTTTATATGATGGTCTAGACACCCTGGAGGTATATCTATTTATATGTAAATGAATTGTACAGTAGTCTCGAAAAGTATAAATTATCGCTGGAAAAGTAACGTCGAACACAATCTACAGTAATCTGGGAAGTCGTTGCGAGTTTTCCCAAAGTTCTGCCGGTTGGAACAAAGAACTCTTTAAACTAAGTTCTTTGTTGCAATTTGACTTTTAAGATAATTGAAGCCTCTATATTGTCAACATTTGTGTGTCTAGTTGGGATGGCTTTAGTTGTAACGTACATGCTCCAGATGTGAATGAAACATTTGTTAAGAAAAAACCCCCCCCAAAACGTATCTTAGTTATTAACTACAGTACTGTACCTCCTAGAATACCTTGCAATACCTGTCTGGTCTGACACACTCTCTGTGAAAGTACAGACAGAGTTCTGTAGTAGTTGCTGTAGTATTCAGGCTCAATAGAATGATTTGAATCATATGTAGTAGCATGGACACTTCTAATTCCGGACACCTAAGCCTTAAAACACCCCAAAACTATATCTTCTGGTATAAATCACCTGAAAATATACTTGATATGGTGGGAGGAGTGTGTTATATTACGATACATGGCCAAACTTTCTTTCCTGCAAACTGTTTTCACGTTGTATTCCAAGAAGATTCTTGTGATTGTGGAACTGGTATTTCTTTGCTAGAGTATTGC